>CABFWB010005554.1:9961-20592 GCA_902151455.1 Timema bartmani | reverse complement strand
GGGGGGGGGGGGGGGGAATGTATATTGAGAAATCAAATAAGGGTTTTTAGAGTTACGTGCGGAGACACTACTCTATGGGGTCTAGGTGAGAGCCTCCCAAACCGCTATTTAACACTTCTTGCCTATGCGAGCAGGGCTTTGGGACGTCTGTGGCACCCTCCAGGGTCGATGATCTAATTCCCAAGCCCCTGGATATGAGGATTGGTGGCACCAGAAGCATATTGTAGAAGGACTGTATAAGCTTCCAAAAGTGGTCATTGATATAGGCATCTCCAAGTCACGATGCAGAGTCACATTACGAACGTACCAAGGTACGTCAACAATGATACTCAGACACGCGCTCTAGAATGCCTGAATCCTCTTCATATACGGGTCCACCAGGTAGCCCCAAGTGGGACACACATAGTCTAGGATCGGCCTGAGCAACTGCTTGTATAGTGTCAGACCGTTCCTTGTAGGCAGGGCTCTACACCTCTTAAGCAGTGGGCCTAGGAATCCAAGCATTTGCCTCCACTTGCTCAATCTCTCAGGATTGTGTAGTCACCGGGTCAGATTGGTGTCCAGAGTAAGTCCCAGGTACCTAGCACTGTTCGCCCATCTAATCTGCTCTTCAAACAGCTGGAGTGGGGCCGGCCTGTAGAACTTTATTGTCCATGTGAAGAGCACTGTTGTGCTCTTCCCCACGCTTATACTTGTCCTCCAAATAGTGAGCCACCCCTCCAACTGCGTCAGATGCGTCTGGAGTCACCTTTCCACCAGCTGCCCTTGTCATGACTCCACTACTAGAGACGTGTCGTCCCTTTACAGTGCCAACTTGGTGTCTGGGGACTTAGGAATGTCGTTCACATACAACTGAAAAGCACCAGGTTCACAAGGAAACCCTGCAGCACTCTAGCCCAGTTGCATCTGACTTGGTAAGTGGCATTCCCAAAAGTAGTGGAGAATATGTGGTGCGATAGATAAGCTTGTACATCCTTAACTAGGTAGAAGGGTAGGTTCAGTGAGAGGAGTTTGAAAACTAGACCTTAATGCCAAACACAGTTGAAGCCTTTGCCACGTCGAGAAAGACAGCACCAGTCAGCCTGTTGGTGTTGAAGTTACTCATGACCTCCACGACGAGACGGACAAGTAGGTGAGACTTAGCGTGTCCCGCCCTAAAGCAGAACTGCTCGTCCAACAAGATGCCCACCTCGCAAACGTGTTGGGTCGGTCTCGTCAGTAGAAATTTCTTGAACAAATTACCCAAATAGTCAAGCAAGCTTAACGGTTGGTAAGACGAAACTAGGGCTGGGTCTTTACCCGGCTTACGAAAGCAGAAGACGTTGGCGTGCTTCCAGAAATCGGGAAGTTTCTCAGAAGCAGGATGGCGTTGAATAGATCCACGAGGAAGTCAATCGCCTCTAGGGGCAGCTTTTTGGGGACCACGTTATTGATACCGTTACGTCCGAGTGCCCTGTTGAATATTAGAGTGGTTAATACCCACGACATTTCTGTCACCTCCGTTGGTTCAGATTCATCCAAGGTTATGCACGAGACCACATCGATAACCTGAGCTAGAGAGGAATGTACACCACGTTTAACGTGTCATCAGTAGGTAAAAGTTGCGCCTATAAGTGCTCAGCAAGAGCATCGGCCTTCTCCTGGTCGGAGCTGGCCACCCCGTTTCATCCTACAATAGGCGGCCTTGGTGCAGGGACCCGCATCAAGCTCCTCGTCGTGCGCCACAGAGACCTGTCCTGTGCGCACAGGCTCTCAATATTTTCCTCCCAAACAATGTTCTGGTATTCTTGAACTATCTCGTGAACAGCATTTTTGGCTAGAGATGGCCGAGTCTACCGCGTACCTCGAGATTTTCCAAGCCCTCATGAGCCGATTTTTCTCCCGGACCTGCTTGAGGATATAATCAGTTAAAGAAGCCGGTGACGCCCTCTTAGGATGGTGTCTTGGCGTTGAAGCTTTGAGCAACCCCTTGATGGTAAAAGTTATAAACTCCACACCGTGATCTATTTCTACTGATATTTACAGGTAGGGGTGGGTCCCAATCTCTCTCTCAACACATTCGTGAACCTGTCCCAGTCAGTTCGCTTAAGTTCGGGTTTTTCAGGTGGGTCTATGAAGGACACTGCGCATCCCAGGTTCACAAGAACGGGATTATGATCCGAGTATAGACCAACTAGAGACTTCAGCACTAATCACCTTCTGATCTCTTTGGAGACAACGAAGTCGAGGGCGTCTGGGAGATAAAGGAGAGTGTGAGGGGAAGTGTGTGGGGTGGGAGAGCCGGAGGCCACCAAGCCGTCTACATCTATGACGTCATGGTGCAATCCACCACGAGCGCACATAGTACTTGAGCACCGTGAAGGGTGCTTAGCGATGAAGTCGCTACTGATTAAAACAGGCGTGTTACCTCAAAGCATCACTTCCATATCAACCCTCGTATCCCGGTCTAACTGGTGGTAGGGAGGGCAGTATATGGTAATGAGATACACTGGGCTGGTAGAAGTCACCAGTTGACTAGCCTTTGCTTCCATGTGTTGGAGGCGAGGAAGAGAGATGGCGTGGTGGTCAAGGCCCCTTCGGAACAGGACCACCGTCCCACCCCTTCTCACATCCTCCACTCGGTCGCTCCGATGGCAGATGAACTCCACTAACGAGAACATCATTGCGAAACGCAAATGGCTTTCTCCCAACAGCATTACGTCTAAACGATGTTTTGCCAGGAAATTTTTAGGCCCAGCCTTCTTCCTCGTGAATCCGTTTCAGAACCTTCACGAATGTGATAATCCGTCTATTTTAGTATCAGAAAACCACACGGTGTGACCAATTGGTCGGTACGTGTTTGAATTCGCTCTCATGCTCCCCTTCAGGGTTTATCAGAGCATGCTAATATAATTATAATGATCGTAATAATAATAATAATGATGATGATGATGATAATAATAGTAATAATAATAATGATCGACTTTAATGGCAAAGTTAAGGCTATCGCCTTTTCTTACGCTTAATCAATACAATTAAAATTAAGTTTAACAATATATATACACATACAAATACACGAAATATATAAAAACTAGAGACAAAATAAACAAGTATTATGTAATATGAGAACACGCAAACAAGCGCGCGTGCACAGACACACACACACACACACAAAAGATGGTGTAATTACGTCTCACACTCCTCAATCTCGCGAATGAGTTTCTTTGCTTGAAACCATTCAATTCTAATTTATTTATGTCGTTGGTTAGGATAATCCATGAACTAGAAGCGGAAACAGTGAGAGAATTTAAATAATGATAGGAATTATGGAGAGGAATGAATAAAGTTGAGCTTTATTTTGATCGACTGTTGAAATTATTATTAAAGTTTAGTGAGCGTATACGTGAAAAAAGATATTGTGGGGAGCTGGAAGTCAATAGTTTCTTTACGATGGTCAGCGAGTGTGGAGATAGCCTTTCTTTAAGTAGTAGCCAAGTTAATCTCTTATAGTATGGGGAAATATGATCACTTGACCGGAGGTCAAATATAAACCTAGCACATGTGTTTTGAATTTCTTTGTAATCTTGCCGTAAGGTCGGCTGTCAGGTTTATACACTACATCACAATAGTCAAAAAGTGGAAAGATAAGGGATTGAATGAGAGCATATATAATATTCATTCGTATAAATTTTTTCACGTGCTTAAGTGAATGTAAGGTAAAGAACACTTTTTTACATATTTGTTTCACATTATTATTCCATGTAGGTTTTCATTTATATGTAAGCCAAGGTTATTAACAACCAGCACAAATGAAATTGAGTTGTTATTTAAATTTATTTGTTTTATAGATCTGAAACTCAAAGTGGATGGTAATTTTCTTAACCCTATAAAAATGTATTGAGATTTTTTAGGGTTGACATTAAGAATCCTTTGTAGTGACCAATAATTCTATGTTGCATGTAAGTCAGCATTCATATTATCCATGGCACTATCAATTTGAGAAAGAGAGGATGATAAATAAAGTTGAAAATCATCGGCCTATAGATGATGTTGAGAATGTTGCAAACAACTTGGAAGATCATTTATAAACCTTGAGAAAAGGAGAGGGCCAAGGACCGAACCTTGTGGCACTCCAGATGTTACTGAACACCATGTTGACTGAGTGTCACCTATCATGCAGACGCAGACACAAAATAGCATGCTCTAATGCACCCTGAAGGGGAGCACGAGAGCAAATTCCAACACGTACCAACCAATTGGTCACACCGTGTGGTTTTGGATTTTAAAAACAGACGGGTTAACGCATTTCGCGAAGTTACTGAAACAAAGAAAAGCATATTATTAATATAAGTGGGGAAAAACAAACGTTTGGAGAACCGAATAAGGGTTTTGTAGAGTTACGTGCGGAGAGACTACTCTATGGGAGGCTGAGTGAGAGCCTCCCAAACCACATCTCGCTTATCCGAGCAGGGCTTTGGGACGTCGGTGGCACCCTACAGGGTCAATGACGTAATTTCAAGCCCCTGGATAAGAGGATTGGTGGCACCGGGAAGCCTGTCGTAGAAGGACTTTGCCCGAATTCGGAAGTGGTCCTTGATGGTAAGCATATCCAGGTCACGGTGCAGACTCACATTCCGAACATACCAAAGTATGTTCACAATGATCCTCAGACACACGCTCTGGAACGCCTGCATCCTCTTCATATACGGGTCCACCAGGTGGCCCCATGCGGGACACGCATAGTCGAGGATCGGTCTGAGAAACTGCTTGTATAGTGTCAGACCATTCCTAGTTGACAGGGCGCTACGCCTGTTAAGCAGTGGGTCTACGATTCCCAGCCTTTGCCTCGCCTTGTTTAGTCACTCGGTGCAGTGTAGTCACCAGGTCAGTTTGGTTTCCAGCGTAAGTCGCAAGTACTTAACACTGTCCACCCATCTTATCTGCTCTCCGAATAGCTGGAGTGGGGCCGGCCTGGAGAACTTTGTTTTCCATGTGAAGAGCACTGCTGCGCTCTTCTCCACGTTAATACTTGTTCTCCAAGTTGTTAGCCACCCCTCCAACTGCATCAGGTGCGTCTGGATTCACCTCTCCACCAGCTGCCTTCGCCACGACTCCACTACTAGAGCCGTGTCGTCCGCATACAGTGCCAACTTGGTCTCTGGGGATTTGGGAATGTTGTTCACATAGAGACTGAAGAGCACCGGGCTCACAAGAGAACCCTGCGGCACTCCAGCCCAAATGATTCTGACTTGGGATGTGGCGTTCCCAAAGGCAGTGGAGAAGGTGAGGTGGGAAAGATAAGATTGAACAACCTTAACTAGATAGAAGGGTAGGTTCAGGGAGAGGAGTTTGAAAAGGATACCTTCGTGCCAAACACGGTCGAAGGCCTTTGCCACGTCGAGAAAAACAGCACCAGTCAACCTGTACATGTTGAAGTTCATCGTGACCTCCTCCACAAGTCGGACGAGTTGGTGATACGTAATAAGTCATTCTAGGAAGCCGAACTACTCGTCCCCCAAGATGTCCACCTCACGAACATGACGGGTCAGTCTCGTCAGTAGAATTCTTTCGAACAACTTGCCCAAACTGTCGATCAAGCTGATCGGTCGGTAAGACGAAGCTAGGGCCGGGTCCTTACCCAGTTTATAGAAACAGAGGACGTTGGCGTGCTTCCAGAGCTCAGGGAGGTGACTCAGGAGCAGGATGGCGTTGAGGTTGAAGTTAATCGCCTTCAAGGGCAGCTTTCTGAGGACTGCGTTATTGATACCATCGCGTCCGGGGGCCTTGTTTAGTCCTAGAGCAGCTAGCGCTTGCGACATTTCTGTCGTGTCTTGGGTTCAGGTTCATCCAAGGGGTTTACGAGACCACACCGATGACCTGAGCCACGTGCGCAATGTGGACCGCGTCTGACGGGTCGCCAGTCTGTACAAATTGTTCCTCTAAGTGCTCAGCGAGAGCATTGGTCTTCTCCTGGTTGGATTTGGTCACCCCGTTATGACCCACAATAGGCGGCCTTGGTGTGGGGACCTTCATCAAGTACCTCATCATGCGTCACAGGGAGCTTTTCTGGACGCATGGGCTCTCAATCTGGTCCTCACAGACACTGTTACGGTATTCTTGGACCATCTCGCGAACTGTATGGACTTTTCGGCTCTTGTTGGTCTTGTCTACCGGGTCCCTCGAGATTTGCCAAGCCTTCCTCAGCCGATTTTTCTCCCGGACGTGCCTGAGGATAGAATCGGGCAAAGAAGGCTGTGGTGCCCTCTTAGGACGGTGCCTCGGCGTCGAAGCTTCAAGCAACCCCTTGATGGCGGAAGTTATGAACTCCGCACCTTGATCGATTTCTGCTGCTGTTCGAAATGTAGGGGTGAGGCCCAACCTCTCTCTCAACACATTCGTAAACTTGTCCCAGTCAGTTCGTTTAAGTTCGGGTTTTTCAGGGGGGTCTATGAAGGACACTGCGCGTCCCAGGTTCACAAGTAAGGAATTGTGATCTGAGTCTAGCTCAGTTAGAGACTTCAGCACCAACCACCTTCTGATCCCTCTGGAGACAACGAAGTTGAGGAATTCCGGGAAACCAAGAGGATTGTGAAGGAAGTGAGTAGGGGAGGGGGTCTGGAGGCCATCAAGCCATGTAGATCTATAACGTCGCGGAACAATCCGCCGTGAGTGCACATAATCCTAGAGCCCCATGAAGGGTGCTCAGCGTTGAAGTCACCACCGATTAAAACAGGCGTGGTACCTCGAAGCAGCAATTCCATGTCAGCCCTCGTGGCCTGGTTGAACCGGCGGTAGGGAGGAAAGTAGATGGAAATAAGTCGCACTGGGCTGGTAGATGTCACCAGATTGATAGCCGTTTCTTCCATGTGTTGGAGGGGAGGAAGCGAGATTACGTGATGGTCAAGGCCCCCTTGGAGCAGGACCACAGTCACACCCCTTCCCACATCCCCCGCTCGGTCTCTCCGATGGCAAATGAACTCTGCTAAAGAGAACCTCATTGTGGAGTGCAAGTGGGTTTCTCCCAACAGTATTACATCGACACGGTGCTTTGCCAGGAGACTTTCGAGTTCAGCCTTCTTCCCCGCGATTCTGTTGGCGTTCCAGAGTGCGAACTTGAGCTCCTTCAGCACTGGTGGTCCTCTATTAGGATTTACCACAATGAGAGACCAGGTACAGGATGATGTGCTCCATGACCAGGTGGCCACGGTTACTACTTAGAAACTCCTGGACCTTCCTCAAGAGACTCGATGAAAAGTCCTATGGATCCAGTCCCCGAATGCTCTTGAGAAGCTCAATGCAAATTTTGAGCTTTGCAGCATCATTCTCTGGAGTAGGTTTGGGGAGCGGGTTGGGTGTGGGGTTGGCAGGGTCAACAGGGGTAGGAGTGGTGAGTGGTAGGAAAAGGTTGGAAGGGTATTAAAGGGTTGGGAAAGAGGTGCAGGTAGAAGGGGAGGGGAGGGTCGGGATTGGGAGAGGAGCGGTCTTGGACGGGTACTCGAGCGAGAGGGATGAACCAGATGCAACCGGTTCAGGTAGAGTGGCTTTGGCAGGTGCCTCGGCCTGAGGTGGAGGGGTTGGTCTCCCTGACAGTGTACTGGCGAGAGATTTTACCAGTAGCTTTGGTGCCGGAGCTGGAGTCACGGTCGCCTTCCGTACCACAACGTGCCCTGAGGGCTTCTGACCTTCGCTTGGGTCATCCGTCCTCCCTTCTTGAGCATTGGAGAAAAGCACAGTCCCTGCTGCCCGCAAGTACTTGTACGTGGGAAAGCCTCTCCACGATGAGGAGTGGGCTTCTGAACAACGCAGGCACTTTGGGGGAAATCGTCTCTCCTCCGGGCACCCGCCCCTCTCGTGGCCACCACCCCAGAACACACACTTAGGGTTAGCGTGGCAATCCCTCCGCACATGCCCAAACTGGAAACAGTTCTTGCACTGAACCGAGCCACCAGGAGACCTGTGCTTCTCCACCCTGGCTCAGAGCCCAAACAGGACTGATATGGAGTACAGCCTTGCGGTGTGCTCCCCGTGAGTCAGAGAGACAACGAAATTCGGCAACCACTTCCTTTCTCCAGACCTCTGATCCCGTTTGCACTGGGAGAGCATCTGGGTGATGGATTTCACCGGGAAACCCATCTCCACCAGCTCTTCCTAGATGTCGCCAGGGTTTGTCCGTGTCAGGAGTCCCTCTACCACGATCCTGACCAGTCGCTCCCATCCCAGCTCGTAGGACCAATGCTCGGCAAGAACTTCTGGAGGGTGCGGTAATCTTCCTCTGACCCACACTGGAGGCGTACTCTATCCCCCGGCTACCTGACCGCCCACACAGGCTCTTGAACCTTGGTTCGGATGGCCCTCACCACCTTGGAGTAGTCCTCCACATCACACAAGATGATGGGAGGGATCTTCCCCTTGGCTTTGGGAGCCAGCCCAGAACCACTAGCACCAGGCTGGGGTGAGGCACGGTTTGCGTTGTTAACCTTAGGCTTCCACCGCTTCCCACCTTTACCCAACGCTGAAGTTTCCTTGGCCCGGGCCACCGTTGTCTCCACTCTCATCACCAGAGCTACCACCTAAATGGTTAGGGTTGTCCCCAGGTAGCTACCTGGTGTTGCTGGCCTTACCCCTTTGGTGGAGTTTTACGGTCTGAGATCCCTCAGACTCATCATTGGTCCCCTGGCTCGACTCATCACGCATCAACGCGAGGTCTGGTCTTGAAAACAGTCCCTCCACGTCCACGGAATCTTACGAGCTGTCAACACGCGTGAAGCGTGTGACCCGGTCTTCCAAATCTGAAGAAAATTCAGCCTGGCGTTTCTTACCTACCGACACCCCTTGGCGGGAGGTTCCGGAGTTGACGCGGGTTTTTGTGGCCCTTGTGCTAATGCATGCATCAGTGCCGCTTGCAGTGCTCTTTACCGGCGAAAGACGACTGACTAAGATCCCCCTGGTCAGGGCTTCCGTTGGCACTGTTAGGTTTCCACCCATCTTGCTGATGGGAGCTTTCACTATTTTCCCCGATTGCGGACTGTCGGCACTGAAAAGGGCTTCCAGTTCTGTTCGGCCACCAGCAGCACGCACACTTTCTGTAGTTGGAGGGGCCCCGCTGGACTCGCCCGCATCGGCTTTGCTGCTGACGCTTTGCAGGGGGCTGGCATTGATCAACGAGCTGAGGCCTGAGGATGCATTATCGGATCCTCCGGTGGGTCCGTCAGCGGCACGCTCACCTCCAGTAGTTGGAGGGGTTCCGCTGACTTCACCATGGCCAACTGCGCCCACCTCACCGGTAATTGGAGAGGTCACGATGGTCGACGTGTTAGCCCTAGAAAGGGCCGATTCGTCCCCCAAAGGCGACTCTTGTTTGCTTCGACCAGCTGCACGCTCGACTCCAGGAGTTGGAGTGGCCTCGCTGGTTTCAGCCTTCTCCACAGGCTTGTTGCCCCTCGAGAGGGCAGCTGCCGCTAAAGCATCGGCCTTCGAGCTTGTGGCAGACCACTTGCCACCCGGCACGAGCTCCTTCCTGACCAGAGGAGCCTTCAGTCCCCGCGAACGGAAACCTCGACTCTACCTGCCAAGACGTGCAGCACAAGCCTGCTGCTAACGGTGGCTCCCCCGACGCTCGCCACCAACTTCTTCTTTCTCGGGGCCGGTCACTTCCCGGGGCCGGGATTCTTCCTCGCTTCATCCGGTGGTCCTCTTCCGACCCTGACGCCAACACCTTTCTTCAACTTCACCGTAGGCTCCATCCGGACGTAGAACAGCAGACGCTCAGAACGCTCCAGCAGCCAAGAACACGTAAGGGAGGCAGGACGACACCTTGCACTCCCATAACCTATCATGACACATTGTTGGTGGTCAGTTAGGTGTAACTGCATCAATTGAGCTGAACTTAATAAAAAATGAAAGTTTTTTGTAATTTTGCAAGAAGAATATCGTGGTAAACGGTGTCAAAATCTTTGCTAAAGTCTAACAGTGCCAACAGCGTCAACTGTCTTCTATCTAATATGTGACTGCGAGAACTACTATTTCTATTGGCTCGCTTGGTGGCCACTGTCTCTCACGTTCTCACACGCCAATGGTAAGCTTCCTTTTCTCCCATTGAACAAGGCCAGGCAGAAGTGAAGGGTATATGACATGGTGGTTTCTCGCTCAGATGGCAGTCGGAGAGTGTCCAACACACCCTGGTGGGCCACATATTCAAAAGAGTTAATCAATTGTCTGATGCTACGAGGGAAAAATATCGTCTAATATCCTCGCACTTCCTACCTCCCACTGCGACTCACGTAGCTGGGACCATCACCCTACCTCCTCACCGCAACTCACGCGGTTGGGACCATCACTCTACCTCCCCACCGTGACTCACGTAGCTGGAACCATCACTCTACCTCCCACAATGACTCACGTAGCTGGGACCATCACTCTACCTTCTACCGTGACTCACGTAGCTGGGACCATCACTCTACCTCCTACCATGACTCACGTAGCTGGGACCATCACCCTACCTCCTCACCGCAACTCACGCTGTTGGGACCAGCACTCTACCTCCCACCATGACTCACGTAGCTGGGACCATCACTCTACCTCCCACCATGACTCACGTAGCTGGGACCATCACTCTACCTCCCCACAATGACTCACGTAGCTGGGACCATCAC
>CABFWB010005553.1:31897-42612 GCA_902151455.1 Timema bartmani | reverse complement strand
CCCCCCCCCATTTGACAAAAAAACATTTTCTAACTCAATATTTAATTTCAGGAGCAACCTTTACACGCTCTTGAACATTCTGTTTGCGTCGTTGATAACTTCGACGTCGGAAGAGTTGAACAAGGACTCTATAACCGACAGAAACAAATTGCAGCTGTGGAAGGACATTAACGCTACCATACACAAGTTCATGGCCATTTTGAGGCATGTTAGCACCAACGCCAACAGGCTGGCGTTTTTAAAGGTCAGAAAGATATATATATAGATATGTATATATAATGTGTAATGTGCAAAATCTGGATAATGTCGAGATTATTCGGGAGATGTCAGAATTAACCAGGTGCAGTGGATAAAGTCGTAAATAGAAAGTAATTATCTCATTTATGACATCCGGATGGATATAGACACTAGCCAACAAGACTTGGATAACATGGACTAATATTTGTAAAACTAAGCACGTCTCAATACAAATTTTATTTTTAAACAATGTTTCGAAATTGGACAGTAAATTGGATCGTAGCAGTACACTAACATTTGAAATGCCTCATTTTATGATTTATTTTCCACTAACCTAACCTAACCTAACCTAGCTTAACCTAGCCTAACTTAAACTAATCCAACAGCCTAAACTCACCTAACCTGATTTAAGTTAACCTAGCCTAACCTAACTAATTTAACCTAGCCTCAACCATAGAAATTGCCACTCTCCAAGTGTGGGTGGATAATGTCGATATTATCTGGATAAACATAGAAAAACATTCAATCCCCTCTCACTCAACATTATCTATGTATTTTGGATAATGTCAATATTATCTGGATAATATTGACTTTATCCGGGTTCAGACTTTATCCGTAGCATATATACTTAAAACTCACATCAAAAGACAAGAGAAGCTAACAATTATTATTAGTTATAATTTAAATAATACACTCTAACCAAACAATGACAGTGACATTGCCATTGCTCCTAAAGTGTTGACCTTGAAATCCACCCTCTAGCACAGTGATTCCCAACCAGGGTTCCGTGAGAATTTGCAAAAGCTTGCGAAAAAATTGTACAACTTGCCACTTTTTTTTTAGATCAATAAACAAATTAAAATATTAAGGTTTCAACGTGACATATAGATAGAACAAAGAAGCATCTCGAAAGTTTAGCTTGGTTAGACATTTGCTTGATAGTTATTATTTAAGAAACAAGATAGATTTAGGGTGCATTTTCTTAAATGCTGCTGACGTGTGCGGCCTACGCTGCTATGTTTGTTTTCTTACTCGCGGCAATCTTCTGTTATCATTTCTCTTTGTTAGTAGCAGATCAGGATTTTCTTCAGAGAAAACAATAAAAGTTCTTTTTCCAACCATCTTGAGGACAAATCGTGGCTCCTGAAACTAGCATACCTGGCAGATATTTATGAACACCTAAATAAGTTGAACAGCAACATGGATGGTCCCAAGAATATATTTTGACATGTACAGACAAACTTGTAGCATTCAAAAATAAACTTGGTGTTTGGAAAAAGCATCTTCCTAAGGGTAATTTAGAAATGTTACCCCTATTTTCTCATCTTAAGACCATTACAAATGACAACCACCGTGAAGCCGTTATGCTCCTGATTTCCGGCCATATGGAATTTCTGGCTGAAAATCTTGCCGAGTAATTCCCTTCTTTGTCATCGGGAGATTATGATTGGGTCAGGAAACGTTTAACAGATTCTCCAAGCTGTTAAGAAAATTTACTCAGCCTGCAGGAAGAAGAACAATAATTGGCTGAACTGAAGTATTATCGCACACTAAAAATTAAATTTAATGTACTGTCATTAAATATATTTTGGATATCAGTGAAAACCGTTTCTCCTGCCATCTCCCAGATAGCATCGTACTGGTGTGAGCAAACCATTTTGTGTTTAACAAATATAAAAACCAAACAGAGGAATAGACTGTGGTCTGTGGAAGAATAATTTTGTGTGTGCCTATCAAAGATGCGACGAATTAAGTTGTTGTGTTCAAAAAAGCAGGCCCAAATTTCACATTAAACTAAGAGACAGTTGGAATAATTTTTATTCTCTTGAAACTTGTATTATTTTCAGTTGTGAATTAATAATAAAACAATAAAATTTAACTTATTTTTTCGTTAACAAGTTTATAAAAAAAACATTATAATAACACAAAACTATTGCAAAATATATACACCAAGTTTGTTTATAACCAGTAAGCCAGATGTAAATTGAAAAAGTTTTGTAATTTTATTTATTAACAGTTATATTAGTAAGCTAAATATAGCTAAATATTAATAGGCAGTAAATACTCGTGTAATATTTTATTCAAAAGTATGATTTAGTTATTATTTACTACTAAACCTACTGCTTTACATGTCCGAATCTATTACATGTCAGCCAGGTAGGGGTTCCTTGAGATTTTTCGAAATATTTCAAGGGTTCCTCCAAACAAAAAAGGTTGGGAATCACTGCTCTAGCAATATATATCTTTCTCTCAGTGGCGGATTTATATTTTTGCGGCCTAGGGTCTACGCGGATCTTGCCCCCACCCAACCCGGAAACCCCTTCATACATCCCCATCCTCCCTATACTATAGACTACACACCATACAGAGAAGTTGTACATGGATGGTAGTGACAAGGGACTTGCGGTATAATATAAACCTGCACGTAGCCTATCCGTACCCTTCCTTGATTCTGGCCATAATGATCACTAAAAAAAACTCAAACTTAATTTTCCATTGTCCAGTTACTCTTCAACCCACACCTTAGCTCAGTCGATAGCTAGCTTGTCTGTCTACTGAGCTAAGAGTACCGGGTTTGATTCCCGGCATGGCTAAAAAATGTATCATTGGTGAAATGTGGGTTTACCCTTTCACGGTGATGAATTAACAGCCGGGGGACTGGATGTTTGTGCTTGTCCTTGTCTTAAGTTAGATTATAAGGCATATGAAGCTACAACAGGCCTTGCAACCCGGTATGGAAAAATATATGGCTTTAATAAAAAAACTGACTCATGCAGGAAACCATAATGGATGTAAAAAAAAATTACTCTTCAGCTGCTGGCTTTTATTTCAATAATTTTATATTCAAATAGCAGTCAAGTCTTTTCTTTCCTCCTCCCGCAACACGGCAAACCTTCTAGCATAACAATGAGATGGATAATGTTAACTCTTTCATTATCAATAGTGTTGGGGTTTTTTTACAAAATTTTCTGCCATGAACTATAGCCCGCCTGAGCCCTCCTGTAAATCCAGCACTGCTTTCTCTCTATCTATGTGTGTGTGTGTGCGCGCACACACATGTTTAAGAGATATCCAGGCTTTTTATATAATGCCAGAGTGGTTTTGGCAAAGTATGAAATAAATTAGGAAATTTATAGAATAACCAATCATTATATATTACTGAGAACAATAGCTAACCTAGCCTTACCTTACCACCCTATTCTAAAATAACCTAACTTGACCAACTTAAATCCTAGGAATTAGGTGAACCTGTAAGAAAATTGCGCAAGACTTACATAAAACTGGATAAAAAAAATTTATAACATATTCCAGGACCTCGAAAAGTCAAAGGGCTTGAAAATAAGTATGAAATACAACAGCAAAACTCGTTTATTTCATACTTTGCCAAAACCACTTTGGTATTATATAGAAAACCTGGATTTCACACATTGCCAGTGACATATATATTCTATTTTTATTATTATTTATCTTCCCTGTTTTTATTATTATTATTATTATTATTATTATTATTATTATTATTATTATTATTATTATTATTATTATTATTATTATTATTACAGCCAAAGGTGTGAAAATTTATTTTTATTTCAACAACAGCTTACCACAGTGTTTATAACAGTTACGTCTGATAATAAAATGTATTATTGCCTAATGTCGTCAAACTGTATAATCAGGCAGTGTAGAAACACTGTACAGTGATGTAAAGTAAGTGATAGTGAAAGAAGCCAACCTTAAAGGATAGTTAGGTTAGGACTAGAAAGGAACAAACACACGTCTCTCTTCATTACTTCATACACTTACTACTTCTTCATAGTTACTCATTGTTTGAACTTTTGGAAATATTCCTTTTTCATATCAAGAGACACATAAAACACACAAGGGAGGATATTAAATGGAACTACAGCTACTTTTTAAATTCAAAATGGAGTAGTTAAGTGTTTGTATAAAGTATGAAAGTTTCTTTCCTTTTCCCTCTTTTTTTGTTTATATAAAGGAAACAATATTATTCTATTCGTGTTCAAATGTGTGTTGTACTGTAGAAGACAGAAGAAAGGAAGAAGATGTTACCTTTGTGCATTGGATTCTTCTCACATTCACCCCCCATCCCCGCCGCTTTCATTAAATTTGCACATATTAGTTTATTTTTTTCCTTTACTCTTATCAATTTCAATTACTATAAAATAATTAAATAATGTTAAGTAAGTGTAAAGGTCTTGCCATATTTTTTTTTGCACCGCGTCTTACTACCCGTTCGGGTTATACGCTTAAGTACTAATTACGCTAATGGGTTAGGCATTGGGAAGGTTGAATATAGATTAAGTGTACCCGCATTTGCATGGAGTGAGCGTGGGGAAACCTTTTAGTAACCCCCCCCCAACCAAGATTTGAACTTCGATCTCCCCGTCCTCGGCAGTCTAGCTCAACACGAAACTAGCGCGTTAGCTAACTACACCACCGAGGCAGGTCCTTGCCATTTAATCCTCCTTTCAATGTTTATTAAGTACAATCATTTTGTGTGTGCCTTTAATAACACCATTGTGGTAAAATGTTTTCGCATTAGTGAGAAAGGAGAGTGAGAAATAATCCAGAAATAGCTATCCTCGATACGCCTTACATTATTCAACCACCAATGAGGGTAATTGATGATTGCTTCGTTGCTAAAAAGTCAGTAATGAGTTGTAGTGGCTCCGATTGTGAGTAGCTTCACCAGTTACCCAGATACTCCAAACATCTAGTGAAGTGAAACAAACCTGATTGGACCAGGGGTGGAGCTTCGGCGAGCAGCGTCCAAATTCCTGGGTTTGATTATCGTCATTTTCACTTAATTTAATATATGGCTTGACTATTTATTTAGTTCTTTCTCTTTTTTTTAGAACTCTGTGCCGATGTTGAAGCTGTATCTCTCGGACGCTGTACCGATCTGGCATTCGGCATTCCGCAACCACGCGGATGAGGTTATGAAGGACGTCAATGACATGCAGGTGTTCACCCGATTCATTTATACGCTCGCCAACGTAGGCAAGGTACGGAACTGTATCGCGTGTTTTACTAAACCGTAGACAGTCTTGGGTCGAGTAGGGGCATGCGAGTAATCATTTTCAAGTTTATTTTGAATGAAAATATTTAGTTCTATTAATATAGAATAATCTTTTGTAGGGATGAATCCGACACCTTGGCTCAGTCGATAGCATGTTTGTCTACTGAGCTAAGGGTCCTTGGATTTGATTTCCGGAATGGCCGAAAAATGTATCATTGGTGAAATATGGGTTTACCCTTTCACAGTGATGAGTTAACGGCCGGGGGACTGGATGTTGTGTCTGTCCTAGTCTTAAGTTAGATTATAAGACATACGAAGCTACGACAGACCTAGCAAGCTGGTAGTGGAAAATATATGGCTTGAAAAAAAAAATGGACCCAGTCCACAGGCTGGAAACAGTAATTAATGTATGTTAAATTTTGTAGGGATGTGAGAGAACCAATTCTTAAATTCTAGGTAATATCGCGACAATAAAATGAAAATATTATCAAGACACGAGACAAGAAAACTTCCTTTGAAAGTATAAAAATGTAAATTATGTTTATTAAAGTAAATATATGGTTCATACAGTGCTAAAGTTTATTTGGGCTGGTGCTTTAGTTGGATTAGTGAAATCTTTTAATAGTGGACACCTTTTGAGATTTAAAAAATGTCCATTATTAGGAAAAATACATCTACATTTTTAAATATTTATTTATTTATTTATTTTTTCAAATCATGCTGCTTGAACACAGTTTAATCTCTATGAAACTGTGGATATTAACTATAACAATCTAATTACTTCACCGTGCAGTTTTGTATGTAAGATAATTATGACAAGGGAATAAATATTGTACATAGCTTAGTGTTTAGAGTGAATAATATACAGAATAATATGCAAATGAAAAGAAATGTGAATGATATACCTTGTGTACCGTAGACCTATTTATGTGCACAAACAGATTAAACTAATGGAATAAACCACATTGAAGACTCTGAAAGGGAGGTATAATCTTTAACTACCGTGGGCATTATTACGGTGTCTATTTTGGTAAATTTCCCTAAAGGGGAAGGCGGGTCTGCCCACACTTCACGTAAGACAATGATACAATGTATACGGTTTATAATTTTATTTTATAAAATAACAATTTATAATATCAAAGTTTTTTTTAATTGAAAACCAATATTTACAATCAGACTAAGTAGTAAATCTGTTGTGAAAGTCAAAAATTACTTCTCAATTTATATTGAATTAACTACATGCAGTCCTCAAAATTATAACATTTGTTGTGCATTAGGCAAGAGGGCAATTATATGAAGCAGTATATTTTATAAAGGCTGTTTAAGGGAGGAAACTGCAGACTATTTTTGGGTCTTTACATTATTGTTAGGTCTATTAAAATCTGAGTTTGTTTTTTAAGTTTCTTGTGGCATTTATTTGCTTCTTTTTTTACCCNGACTTGTGTCCCAGTGATCCCAAGGACAATGATCCGCGTCTTACTATTGGCTTCTGGAAAGATTCTCTCTTTTTTTAGTAATGTGTCTTACTACCCATTCGGGATATACGCCTATTTATTAATTACACTAATAGGTTAGGGATTAGGAAGGTTCAATTTAGAGGTAATGTAGTCGCATTTACATTGAGGGAGAGTGGAAAACCATTTAGGAATAACCCCACTCAGTGCACCCGACCGGGATCGAACCCCGATCTTCCCTCATTCAGCAGTCTAATCCAACACGAGAGTAACGCGTTAGACCACGCGGCCACCAAAACGGGTTATTTCAAGTTAACACACCCTCTACAAAATTTAAAAATATTATATATAAATGTGTAATTTTACTTAATATTATTTATTGGCGAAGCTTCATAACCGCTGCATTCAGAATTTATCTTTAGAATCAAAGTCAAAGCAAACATCCAAAGCAAAGTCGAAGTTTTTGAAGCTTCCCACACTCTTATAATTTAATAAATTTCACAAATAATGTTTTGTTATTTGTTGTGTTTTTTTTTAGATAGAAGAGAATAACAGCATGGTAGTGTACACTGCTCACGCCAAAACATATATCGTAAAGTTCATGTTTGCGATGAAAGGTGTGCTGGCGTTCCACGACTGCTTGGACGCATTTTGGTCAGGCCATCTTAAGAACAAGGGTCTAGACGGCAAAGTGTTGCCTTCTCAGGTACACGCATTCGGCACCAAAAAAAATTGCAAACACTTAAAACAACAAATATAAATGTGTCAAATCCATTATCAGGGTGTCTACTGGGTCTCGAAAGTCACGAAAAAATTACTAATTGAAAAAAAAAGTCCCCAAAAAGTCATGAATTTTCAATATTTTGGTCATAAAGTCACGGAAATATTTTTGTTTGAATTTCCTGCGCATCGAAACAACGCATTGAATGTCAAACTACCCATGATGCCACGCACTAGCCGCAAGTTGCCTAATTGTTTGTACCGTGACACCAAGGACAAGGTTAACGTTCACCATCTGGTTAAAGTTTAATGTTGCGTGTGAGTCCATTATGCCTATATATGCATTATTATAATGTTCGACTGTTTACCGAAGGAATTTTGTGGTCAAAAAAGGTCACCAAAAAGTGACTAATTTTTGTCTTTCCAACTCGATAGGCACCTTGATTATCGATCAAATTTTTGTTTTACAAATTAATCCTGAATCTTAGAAAAACATAATAAATATATAATGTTAACCCACCCACATTAGAATATTAATTTCCTTTTCTGTTTATTTTTTTCACATTAGATCTTAATAAAATGGGAAATTAGTAAATAAATACTCCTTATAAAAATTGGGATATGTACATAAATCTAGGTGGTAAATTAATGACCTGGGGTCTGGTTTTTATTATAGATGGGTCAAATCGCCTATTTTAGCAAACCTAAACTTCAGTTCACCTCTGAATATTAAAATTCGAATCTGAAAAATTTATGAACAAAGGCAGTAATTAATAGAATAATGATAGAATACTAGGAAATATAAATAGTAACTAATTGCTGAACTTTTTTTTTGTTATAGTTAGGGATAGGATCCTAGGACTATTGAATCCTTAAGGAGATTCAAGGGTTCAAGAAAATATTCAATTCAAGATTTGAAAAAATTAAAAAAATCTTAAAATTTTAAATAAAAATTTGTTTTAGAGCTATATTGCATATTGGATGGGGTAGTTCAATCCTAACTCGATTGTAGGGAAAACTCAACAACCAAACCCCAGATCATTAATTTAATTAAATGTCGCAAATGTGGTTCTTTTTACTACCTGTTCAGGTTATACGCTTAAGTAGTAATTATGCTAATGGGTTAGGAATTTAGAAGGGAGTGAACCCGCATTTCTGGGGAGGGAGAGTGGAAAACCACCTCCAGTTGACCCGACCAGGATTCGAACTTCAATCTCATCGTCCTTGGCAGTCTAGCTCAACACAAAACTAGTGTTAGTTAACTACGCCACCAAGGTGGTTAACACTTAACCTAATGTATGAATGTTATAATAAAATGTCACCACCCCATACCTTTCAAATGTGGGCCTATGACTGTCAGGATGTGTGGTAGCTGAGGATGGGGGGGCGCCTGAGTAGATAATATATGATTGTGTGGGTTCGTAATTGACGTTCGGCTTGTTTTTTTGTTTTGTTTTTATCTGTACTACAATGCTCTATTACAAAACTTAATGTTCATGATAAGAGATATTAAAATATATCAAAGAACTTAAAAGACTATTTAGAATCTTGTGGCAGAACGAAGTATTGCAAGGAATAACCAATGGCCTTACTGACCTTTAGGTAATCCTTCACCACGGTTGATAAACCCCGGTACCCTGGGCCTGAATGATAGCCCTCCAATAGAGGTGCTGATGTGCCGGCGTCCTAACTCGCATAGCCCCAAAAACGGGCAGAGTGAGCCCCCTAGACTCAATGGTGATCAGTCAGCCATATTAGCTGAATGCACCACTTTTAATGTTGTTGGCGCATGGTTCTATTTGTTTGCAGGCTAATCACAACACCTTACAATTCTCTTTTTATTATTCAAAATCCAGAACTCAACAATATTAAACAAACACACCTCTCAATTTAGGTCGTGTGATTATAAAGGTTTTTTTTAGCAAAAAAATGTTAACAATTAGTTACTATTTATATTCTCCACTGTTCCTCTTATGTTCATAATTTTTTTTTAAGATTTGAATTTGAATCCAAAATTCATGTTTAAAAGATAAAAATGAAGATTTGGATTCGTAGAACAGTCGCTTTGACCCATCTCTTGGTATAATATATTTGTGGGTTCGGTTAAGTGTTAAATGAATGATCTGGGGTTTGATTAAGTTGGTCTTGTTTATTAATTTTGAGGCTGAAACACTAACGAGCCATATCGAAGCTCTCCAAAACAAATCCCAATTCAAAATTTTGAAGGTTTTTTTTTTTTTAATCTCAAATATCCTTAATGATTATCGAGTCCCAAATACATAAAAGTGGAGTTCACGGGAATGAAATTTGTGAAGAGCATGTTAGCTTTCATGAGGAGAAACAGGATTAGGAATGAAGTTATCTGGGAAAGAGTGGGGGGTACACAGAATACATGAGATAGTAGAGAGATAGGAGGAGCAGGTAACAGAAAGTGTGCAAGTGAGAGGAGAAGAATGGAACAGTTAGAGGAGTAAGAACGGTGGAAGGACAGAGGAAGATGGAGGCATTATACTAAAGTGACCTGGCCACAGCTTAGAAATTGTTGATGATGTACACAAAATTCAGTTTTTTTTATAGCAAAATTCACTCTTTTTATTTATCAGTAGTGATGGTATGTATTTATAGCTCCTAAAACCCAGTTTATATTTCCCAGGACATAACCTCTCTGCCGACTGACGATGACGACGCAGAAGAAGAAGAGGAGGAAGAGACAAATGAGTCGGAAGAGGGGGCGGACGGTTCGTCCAGCGTCGCAGCTGCGGCTTCAGTGGCAGAGGATAACGAGCGGTTCAGTGAGGACGAACTTTCCGAGGTGGATTTGGATCCTGAGGTTCCGCCCCGAGATGATCCTTCGGATTTGGAATCTAGAGTCAGCTCCCAGTATTGATGACCACCTACATTCAATATGTGAAAATAATATTTTGAGGCCCAGGGGGTGGAGAAACTTTCTTTTTTCCGAAAGTCATAAAAAAAAGCTGTCCCCTGACAACTCTTAAGCTAGGAGTAAAGTTAAATAAAAAGTATTTTGTTGAAATCAAAATATATATATTCCTTTCATTCATTTACAGAATAATTAAGTTAGAAGTTTAACTATTATTCTTTATGAAAAAGAATTGAAGTTTTATTTAATTTATGTAATATTATCAAGATACTAAAATGTTTTACTCTGTGATAAAAAAAAATAAAACATTGAAAGAAGTGTGTGATTTTTTAACTACTTTTAATTAGTTTGCTGGAGAGAGATTTTTTTTTTTTTTAATTTACAT
>CABFWB010005553.1:12106-31410 GCA_902151455.1 Timema bartmani | reverse complement strand
GGGGGGGGGGGATCCAGGGAAAGGTTCAGGAATATCAGCACCCTCAGGACGAGGGGTCGTTAACCAACGGAAGTTCATCGATAAAAGGTAAGCTTGTCACTGATGAGTGACGTCTAAATTGCTGAAAGTTAGAAGGAGCATTTCAGCCACATTCTGATTAGTAATGATACGGGTACTTTACCGAGCTTTAGAGTACCAGATCATGTCACCACGGACCTGGATGAAAGTCAGGAAACAGGTAAGGAGACTGAAGAAGAACAAGAGTGCTGGTGAGGATGGGATTCAAACTGAAATCATACGTGTTGTTGCGAGGAACCACCACAAATGGTTTGAAACCGTCTGGAGACGCGAGACGATAAGAGCGTACTGGAGGGAGGCGATGTTCAAATTAACTGTGAGCATTGTTCTGCTGAACATTTGCCATTAGATCCCTTACCAATCCCCAGTGTTACCAACTCTTTAGCCTCAAGCGATATTACACGGACCTGAAATGGATATTATTTTTGACCGGCAGAAAACTACATTTTGTTACTAGAATTATATGTTATTTCAAGAAGAAAATGAAAAGGTGCTTAATAAACAAGTGCTGATACTGGCTTTTAAGTTTGCAATATTGATTAATCTACCTATTTTATAATAAAATAATAATTAATACGTTATATTGTTTATTTGTAGCAGAGCCTTAGGATATTACTTTAAGGAAATATCCAAAATATTGACTTGTACAGGTGTTGAAATTATATCAAAAGTAGTAGGCTTATCCAGATTGTATGATTCACAACGCTGCCAATGCCTGATTGGACCGGAATTAAACTGTTGACTGAAAATGTTATAGGGGAATACCAAGGTGGATGTCCCACGACCGACCCTCTATTTGTCCTCCACCAAACTGTGAGAAAATTACTTTCAAGTACTCTTAGTTGACTGCAAAAAGGTATTCTATACCAACAACCAGAAAACTTAGTCACATCACGAGAAAAGTACAATTTGGCCCCGCTTCGGTGGCCAAATGCTCTAAACGCGCTAACCTTGTGTTAAGACTAGATTGCCAATGACAGAGAGATGAGTTTCAAATCTTAGTCGGGTGTACTTAGGGTGATTTTTCTAAAACTTTATTTAGCTCTCCCTTCTTTCAAATGCGGGTACATCTTGAGGCTGTTGATGATCTGTTCAACTTCCCCATCAAGAAGATAGGTGACCTGGTGGTCTAGGGGTAAGGTGTCAGACTTCTGTGCTGAGGGTCCGGGGTTCAATCCTCAGTACCGGCACAGATTTATCTGATTACCAAATCCTTCCTTCTACCTCTGACAAGATGTGTATTAATCACAACTTGTGAATGTGAGTAATGCCAGGCCTCCACCGTGGTTCGGATTCCACATTAAACTGTAGGTCCTCCATTTCATCTCACAATCACCCTACCATTACACATTAGCGTAAGTGCGTATAATCCGAACGGGTAGTAAGACGCGGTGCTAATAATAATAATAATCAAGAAGATCATAAGCGTAATATATAAAAAAAACTTCATGGAATTCTAACTCTGGGCGTAGATTATCACGCTGAAGCTCGCAAACGCCACACGGTGATGTGAGCTTGCTGCCAAACTCTTGGAGGGGGCTACAGAATAGGAATGGGAAAATATCAATAGTATCGATAAGGTCACTTTTGAGTTTGGGCACCTAGTTCTCAAAACAAAATTATAAGAAAAGGGTAGTTGATCATTAAATATGTTCTTTTAAATCAGAGTCAATTTTTTTTAATACATCTTTTGTCAATATTGTTTTAATTACTCAATTCAATTTCAGTATAATTCTATTTCTAATTCTGTTGGGTTTTTTTTACACGGCGCCAGACTTAGAAATAACCAATGGTGCTTATAATGGTGCTTATGAGTGCCTTCACATGCTACGCACCATGCCATGTCCGGCTTTAAGCCGTGTCTGGCCGTCGTTGCCAGCACGGCGCCCATTTCAATCCGTCCATGGCGTTAAATATTCACAGAATTAAATGTGCGTGTTCAGACTTGCCGACATTTCGCCGTCCGGCGGACACAGTTCAGTACATTATAGGCAACGATGGCATCTCTAATCTTACCATTTTGCTTGAGTAGTGGACTCAATCGATTCAGGAGCTCATCAAAACTTGCTATGGTCATTTCTAAAGTAGTTGAAAAATTTTCTCTCATACTTTCTTAAATGTTAATGCAAAGTGACAAAAGCCCCAGCGGTGGCAACTCGAGAGTAGCTAAGAGGAAACACAGAGTGAAGCCGTGCCAGAGATTTTCATGATCATGTCGTTTATTCGAAGGTGCATCTTTTGGTATGCACGGTGCCATGCCGAACACGACGTCCGGCGAAAAGTCGGATCGTCTGAAAGAGGCCTAAAAAATCGAAATGGCTTCGTTTCATTCTGATTAGTATTTATTCTCAATTTTAATAACTCTGCCACTATCGAGAGTATCTGGACTATCGATATTTTCCCAGCCCTACTGCAGAGAATAAAAAGTGGGGCGCATATATTATATGGATAGACATCTCACATCTTTGACTGAAATTTTCGAGCTATCGTCTTCATACCATTGTGTAAGAGAGACGGACACTCTTGTTATCTCTTTCTCTCTTACACCCATACAACGCAATGTGGCATTTTGATATTGTTCATTAATTTGATTGAATAAATTAGATACATCAATGTGTGATTAGTTAAATTAAATAAGTGTGTTAGTAAAAGCTTTAAAGAGCGTAACAAAGTTTGAAACTCATTAGTTTTTTCTTTAAATAAGTTAATGTAGGCTAATATATACACACGATGATTTTTGAAAGAAGCTCGTTTGGAAGGCTCTATATCGAACCAGAATCAAACTATATAGTAGTATTTAGGTAGGATAAAAGACCGTGCAGAAGGGAATTTCTACTTACTTTCTAAATGGCCGTTTATTCTATCAAAATACTAATATTATAGTTATCGAACTTTCAACATAATATGGTTTATGAAAGCAATATAAGAGATATGAGCGATTTTTTTAAATAGTAATATAATAATACTTTCTGCAAGATTATAAATTAAGTGCTCGTTTGAACGTATGACAACTACACAATGTTTGTCATTCAAACAAATGTTATCAAATTTTAAGATACCTTATTCATTATATTTATCTAACTTTTAATATAATAATGTTTCTGAAATCAATGTACAAGCTAATAGCCAACTTTAAATATAAGTGTATATCCTTTAATGTAAATGTTTCTTCAGGCAAGTATGATATTATACTTTAATTCTTTCAAACAATAAAACCTATATTCATCAGAGACAAGGCTTTCACATAGTAACATGAAAAGAAACCGTTAAATCTGTCCCCCCACAATGAAGCACACCATAAACGTGAGCGTAACGCTTTTGTCATTGGCAAAGGCTATGCTTATGTCCTTCCAGTATAAAATTTTAATCACTGGTGGGGAGATGGAAGTGCTAACTAAAAAAATTGAACTCCAAGTGAAAGAGAAAAAGATATAGTGACGAGTGCATCATTATTTGCTATGGATAAAATGACTCAATCGACGGTTACCTCCAGTGAATGTGGTATATGAACGTGCCCTCCATTTATTCTGTAAGGTATTAAACGTACCTTGCATTACTCCCCTATGGCTAAGCTTATAAGATAGGACCATAGTGTAAACCATAAAGGTAAGTCTACTATCACCTACAAAAAATCGAACATTGTGTCCATTAACTATAAAATTCTGTAGACACCAATATCATGTCACGTGAGTGGGTGACATCCGGTGGCCGCAAACCACGATGAGCATCGGACTGGCAAAATCTCATAGGTAGACCTAGGAAAAGACAGATAGATGGGCAGCCCAAGGACCTTGACCACATACAGAGCTGAAGTCATGTAAGAAAATATAAGAAAAAGCACTGCAGGCATAGTTTAATGACGCCACGTAGTCTAAAGGAAATAATCGTGTGCAAGGAGAAATTCTTAGCCTATCCCCTAGAACACTTAAATTAATATGTGTGTTGTCGTTGCTCTTCAAGAAAATGTATTTATTTATTCACCTTAGACAACAAAACTCGGTAGTGAGGGATTGTTGTGTGGACGAAATGATGCTTTGTTTGTAACCTAGGATTCTAAATAATTCTACTATTGATTGTGTTATATTTTTATAAAGGTAGCTTGTTTTCAATTGTGATTTTTACATTCTCAGAAAGATGAATGCCGTTCAGAAAATTCTATCAAAAGTGATTAATTTTAAACAACTGACTACTTCGGCTTCAAAATTTGAATCATATGATCCAAGGGTAGTTGCTGAAGGAAAAGGTAAGTTATTGCCATTTTTTAAAAAAATCAAAATGTATACAGGTCATAAAGAAGAAATTTAATGTTGTTTGGGAATATTGTGGGCTAGTATCAAAGTAAATTATAATTTTACTATGTTAATTTTTAATAATCCTTAAGATGATAAACTAATTAATTTTAGGCCTATATTATTGGGAATTGTGTCTAAATATTGTAGATGAGTGTGTTAAAAAGAGTAAATTAAAGAGTTTTAGGAATAAAAGATCATATTGTATGATGCGGTGTATGGATGTTGTTGAAGTGAAGGGAGTATGCTAGAATAGGGAAGTGTGGAGAAAGTTAGTGAGGATGGATTAAGTACGAAGTTTTTTTATTTATACTCACAGTTTCTTGACTACCTCGCAAGGGAATGGTGTGATTAGCTATATTTATATAAAATTGTCGGCATTCTTAATTATGATCTATGTTTGAGAGCCTAATTAATAAATATTCAATAAGTATCTTAAACATTATTTTAAGTACAGAAAATGGTTTTTTTCAATTTAACCAAATATATATGTTAATAAGTAGTAACAAATATGCACTTTTTTCCTATGTTGATCTAAATTTCCAAAATACAATCATAATGTTTAAGATATAATTTTGTATTATGTAAAGAAACTAAATAATTATCATCCATTGCTACAATAATTGTTGCACAATTTATGGTTATATTTTTTCGAAAGTTATATACGTGTTTTTTTTAAATAGTTCATAAAACATACAAATGTTATACTTATTTATATGAATTGAATATAGTTTATATCCATAGGCCATAACTTAAGTATCTAGATGAGACCCTAGAGCTTTCGAACGATTATTGCTCATGATTTAAAAATAAATGTTAGACGTTATCAGGGCGTGTGACACAAATGAGTTAAAACTCTGTTTAATGATTGCAGCGTCCACGGCGAAAAAGTGGAAGTTCATCTTCTTCTTGGTGTGTTTGCCGGTCGTGGGGGCGGCGTCATTTAATGCCTACTGGTTGACCACCACAACTAAGCATGAAAGGCCCAAGTTTATCAAATACGAGCATTTGAGAATCAGAAACAAGGTAAACCATTATAACAAAGTATTTAAAATATTGTTGACGTATTGTATGCTAGATAGAAATATACGTAGTTACAATAAAGTATGCTTAAAATAAATAATTTAATCAATTGCACGTGTACAAAGACGTCAGTCTAGTCGATTTTACATTTGACTGGGCAAAGCTAATAGTGGATAATGAATAGCGTAGGCTTACAGTATACAATTTGGGAAGAGAAAAACGTTAAACTTAGCGATTAAATAAATTTACTATATTTTATCATAGAAATTAACCTAACTTTTTTGCTTTGCTAAATAAAGTACCGGTATTTAAAAAAAAATACTTTGCCTAAAGGTTCACTCCAAAAGCCAAATTCATTAGACTATCTTTTGAAACATAAAGTAGAGCTAATTTATTGGTGCCACTATTATTGAATCAAAGTTTATTTTTATTTGGTCTTGATTGTATTATGTTTATAGATATTATGGTATACCTAAATTTAGAACATAATCTAAAATGTAATAGGTCTCCTTTATTTTCATTCATGTTTGTAATTGTTGTCATTGACACTAAAACAAATGAAATAATTTAATAACGAATAAGCATGTCTACCCCAAGGTATTTTAAACATGAACAGAAGATATTTCCATGTACCTTATATACTGGCGTTAAATAGGACTAGAGCCTTTTCTTACATTCTCATTATCTGTTAAGTCTCAATTCCAAGGGTTGTCTATACACAAGTCCATGCATAATAAATAAAAAGTATAAGTTAAATCAACTTGGTGAATCGTCAACCATAATATTTACTATGAATTTATTATGAACTCTGTTTTAACTCCTTGATAATTTATGTGCTATACACAATTCAATTTTAGATACACATTATGCCTGAATATAAACCTAGGTTTTTCCAAAGAACGACGAGGCTGGTCTCAAATCCCAAATGTATGTAATGAGTTGTTTTGTAATTCAAGTAATTATTTACTCTCTTTCCACGGATGTGTGAGTACATATATTTTATATCCTAGTCCTACATTCCTCAGCTATACTTCCACTATACTAAATATGTGAATAGCCAGGTAACTACTACGTTTAATGCTAGTACAGAATATCAGCACCAAACAAGGGACCAAACATGAGGGTGAGTTTTAAAAGAATAAAATAAAAACACTCACCTGGAAATAATATTGTAGTGTAGATATCGATAAACATTCCCCAATTGCACTTGTCAGAGTCCAACTCCTAATAATTATTACCATAATCATTTTTTAACTTGTTTCTAAATGATTAAAAATATATTTAGTTAAAAAAAAATTGAATTCGTGGTTGAAAAAAGCTTTATATTAATGTACAGCGATCCCCGGTCATAATGGAGGTCTGTGGGTTAGAAATCCAACCTGCGTTATAAGATAACCGGGCTATAACCGATTACTTTACTACCCAAATTATTTATTTTGTATCATTGCTAAGATAAGCAATACCACGACATCACTCAAACTAAGGTTGGAATGTTTAGTTATTTCTAAGGATATTATCAAACCCTGACTTTCATAGAAAAAGAGGGCTAGAAGACGAAACAATTACGTGTCCAGAGTACTCAAAATAAGCATTAATTACTTTATCCAGTAAATATCATTTTTATTTTCCCAGTGAGGGTAGTTCCTAAGGGTTTACGAGAGACCCATGCTTGCTGTATATTTTACTTTAGGGATAAAGTCTCCTGCAGTGCGAGGGTTACAGCAGCAGTCCACATACTTTCATCAAAATTTCGTGCAAAGGCACTTGGATAAAGAGAGACTTGCGGTTTAAATAAACCTGCATTAGCTATAGCTGGGGAGCAGTGTAATTTATAAACACGTTGTTAAGGAACCATGGAACATCTCGGTTTACAATAAATTAGATTGTTATCAAACATATTACCTTGCTTGATTTCATTCTGGTAAAGGTTTTAATAATGAACCAAAATCCAATCAGTTAAGGCATGATTTATTATTCCACTACACTATAGTGGAATCAAGAATGGTACAAACATTGTTTCCTTTTAATACAAACAAAGGATTCCTCATTTTCCAATAAGACCTAATTAAAATCCATTGTTTTTACTACAACATCTAGAGAGGGAATTATAAATTGTTTTTCATCCCCAGCGTTTTCCTTGGGGTGATGGTGACAAAACTTTTTTTCACAATCCAAAAGTGAACGCTCTCAGTGACGGCTACGAAGAAGATGAGCATGAAGAGATCAAGAAACCTAAACCTCCTAGGAGGGCAGATATATAAAAGAAAGAATAAAGTGCACAACAAAGACTGAATCACACATTTAGGTTTATTTAATGAACTAAAGTATTATTAATAACAAATACTGTACCCTTTATTGATGGCGGAGTTTAAGTTAATTGTTGTATTATTTTCTATTAGTTCTTAATTGCATTTTCAAAATATTGTATGATCTATATTTTGCAACAGATAAAAATAAATTATGGAGAAATATATATTTTTATAAGAAAAAGATAAACCTATTAATTTGTGTGTATATATATATATATAATTTTAAAATTTTATTTTGACACCTTTAACTACTAACACACATATTGAACTTTAGCAAAAATATATTTAGTTAGGTATATCAGTTGAGATTTGATTGCTCAATAACAATCATTGTGATTGTAAGTTGGAAAAATCTTAATTTGAATTTGATTGTGAAAATATAATATTATTTAATTGATTTATTTTACAAACTGAATTGAGAACATTTAATCTAAATAAATCCAGTGTCAGTAATTTAAAGTGTGAATTGTGGCGTTCTTTTCATTTTAAAATTTATATTGTGTGCTCTTTCTTTATGTCTTTATATTCTTTTCTCCTGGACCTTCTTCCCTTTAATAATAAAACGTAACGTAATTTTTTAAAAAAATTTACAGAGATATATTTTATATTCACATCAAATATCACTAAATAAGTATACATTTACTGTGTTTGGCTCTTTAAGTTATATTTTCATTTTACGTGCCAATTACAAACCTCCTAGCAATAGAATACATTTTACAAGTAATAATTATATTAGAGTAAATCTTGGTGTATTTTATGTTAACTGTTAGTAGTAAATAAATTTATTAAAAATTACAATGATGTATTTATAACAAATAGTTTTATTTCTTGCCGCTTTCTTTTTTTGTATTCTTGAATGTTTACGCAAGCCCAGTGGTTCTAAAAATGTGTAATTGTTTGAACCCTTTACACACATAAAACAGATATTATGGAACCCCAAAAAGATTTGATTATCTGAGTTCTATCTACCTATATTTTACGCATTAGAACTCACTTTATTCTTACCTACCATTATACATATAATTATATGATAATCAAATAGCCAACATTTGAAACTAAAGTACTATTGACTGAGTAAATTTTTAAGAGATATAGAACTATCTAAAACTATCCAAACATTAGTTATTAGTACTAACTACTTGTTTTATTATAGTTAATATTTAAGTATATTGATTTAAAACATTTTTGTTATATATTAAAACAAACTACAATTACAGGCTAAAGTATTGATGTTGGTGTTCTTGATAATTTTATAACATTCAAAAAGGGTTTATATGATAATATAAATCGAATTATAATATATATCGAATTATAATATATATCTAATATTGTTTCAAATGACATATTTGATTTAATAATGATTTTTAAAATGCATTTGCCTTGAAAAAACTACTTTTTAATTGAAATATTTTAATTTGACAAGAAGCTAACCTCATCAAAATAGTTTTTGTTTTGGGACTTCAGCTCTCAGTATGAAATTACTGTGGGAAACAATTGAATGTTGACATTGTTCTCAGTATTTGGTTAGGTTTGTATATTTCTGACTAATGTGTGATTTTTAGATTGTTTGTACAAAAATATTGATAAATGCTTGAATAATTTGTTACAATTGTGAATTTTTTCAACTTTTCTTGTTATTTTAAGGTTTAAGTATTTATTATTAAGTTGTTTATAGGTGCCCATCTTGAGCTTCTTGTAACTTGAATGGCCATTTTAACCTAGGATTTCTGTATGCCCGTATTCATACATTTGTGTTGCGTCATTTCCTAACCGAGTTTTTTGATTAATTGAAACAATAAAACTAATTAATTAAGTAATCTTATTATTAAAATATTTTCAACATATCAATTAATAGGCCCTTAGCATCTTTTTTATAATGGCTTTGAATAGTAAACAGTTCAGCCATGTATGAAAACATCTTGCCTCATTAAGTTTTAGAAATAGTTTTCTTAGTTTTTAAGTGCATTTTAGATTAACTTGTACGTTTGTGCTGTGTTAAAAATATATTTTCTTGTAGGTTAGAACTAATAGATGCATACCACTTAATATAAATTAACTGCAAATATTGAAACATCCATTTTTAATTCATAGAGAAGGTCTGGAGGATTAGTTTTTAAAACGTGGCTAAAATGTTTTCAAATTCCAAATACTCTTAGCACATTTTTTCTAGTTTCCTCTTAGCCTATTGGCACTTATTTAATTTCGTGTTTCTTGTGTTGTTTCACATTTTTAGACGTTTACTTTCACTTATGGCAATTATTTTCATACTGTGGTCTTTCTTCAAGAAAGAGGTTTTGGACTCTACACGTTATGGATTCAAATAACTGGGTAGAAAAAAAATGTTCAAGAGTATCAATCGGCTTATAGCACCTAAGTTATTACATTTAATTCATTTAACATTTTCCGATATAGTAGATTAACTTTTCAATAACCGAGTTTACAGTTAATAGGCCCTTAAAAGGTTGAAAAGTAAGTCACAAAACACAAGGATTCACAGCCAAGTTAAAAAGGTCTCATTTCTGGCTTAAAATTCAAGTTTGTAGGCCTATATAGCCAACAATTAAATAAGCTTAACGAATAGGGGTCATGTATTTCTAAATAATTACAATGTGCTATGTGAGTTTTGATCATCAAACATAAAAAAATAATCAAGCTGATATATGATTAATTAATTACCTGATAAAGATATTTTCTTCATAACACTATTTGTGTTTTGTTAGGCCTACATTAACCATTTTTTAGCCGCTGAAGAGGTGGTAAGTGAAAGTTAGCATGTATCAATATCTCCAAACTATATTATCCGCCGTAACAAATGTTGAATTGTTGCCAATTTTGGCAGTCAAAACTTTATCAACAAACAATTTGTTGTCAACCTCGGTGGTTCTTTATGTAAAGTGCTCGCCTCAGGACCTGATGTTTGTGGGTTCAAACCCAGCCGGGATTTTTCTTGAGCGATAAAAAATCCATAGCACAACTTCTTTTGGAGGGAAAGTAAAAACCGTGGGTCCCGTGTCGATTGTGACATGTAAAAGAACCCTGGAAGGTATATAGAAATACTTTTCCCTGGTAAAATTGGTAGGTCCTTTCGCTATCGCTCATAGAAATTCTCGTGTGCTGGTAAAATAAGTCTGTTCAGAAAGTGTACGATAAATACCTACCTCACATTAATGGGAGAAAAATGTATCAAGACATTCATTTAAGTGTTAAATTAAATTAAATGAATGTCATGGTGTCTGGTTTGTTGAGTTTGTCCTATAATTATGATATAAATGAACCACCAATAATCAGAATTAAAGCTCCAAAACAAATTATAATTCAGAATTTTGAATTATACACATTTTTCTTTATTACATAAAGCAGAATAAACTACAAAGAGGAACACAATAATTGTGTTGTTGTAATCGAGATGGAAACAAATTGAGGCGAACAAGAGCAGGGGCAATTATAACACTAGGGGTACCCCCCCCTCAGTGGCGTAGTTAACGCGCTAGTATCGTGTTGAGCTAGACTTCCAAGAATGGGGCAATTGAGGTTCGAATATCACTCGGGTGAACTGGGGGTGGTTTTTCCACTTTGCCTCCACGCAAATGTGGGTTCACTTCTTCTAAAATCTAACCTTCCCAATTCTTAATCCATTAGCATAATTAGTACTTAAGTGTATAACCCGAACAGATAGTAAGACGCAGTGCTATATTTAATTTAATTTAATTTAATTTAATTTAAACACTAGTGATCAAGAAACAAAGCACTAGAGCGGTGGCTCACAGTGGTCTTTTATCAAAAACTGCGTGAAAGCCATCTCAAGAATCGATTCCTACTTCTCTGCTTGAGTTTTATCCAAATTTCGTGGTAAAAATGCGTGTTATAGAACTCCCACATCCCCATATTAAATATTTCACATGGCTTTTGTTTTCCACCAAAGGACCAGAGGTAGTACCAAAGATGGAGTGAGATGGCCGGTTCGGATGTCTATAGCGAGGCACTGCATCTCAAGTGGGAACCCGAGGAAGACCACGAAGAGACAATCTGCGGGGTCGACGACAACTGTATAATCTTTCCGAACAACCATGTTGTGCCCATGGGGGATCCGGTGGCCCTTGCCCCAGGAGCCGAGGGGTCCTCCCAGTACCAGTACCAGTCTCAGGACCTCCTGGGTATCCAAATGTCGGAGGAGGTTGTGTACGAGACGTGGGACAACGGCGAGGTGGTCGCAGACGTTGTCGGGTGAGTTGGATTTGCGTTTTTTTTAAAAAAATTTTTATACGTCATCGTTGTTAGGTTGCTGCTTACCCTCTGGCCGAAACAATTTGTCTGTTGTAGATCTATATTAGATTTGAAAAGATTTTAAGGCACTATACCTATTCAATTTTGAATAAATTTGTAATAGTAAGTGAAATCGAGGATTTGGTTCAAATTTGAAAATCTTGTATTAGTTAAGGGTTAAAAGATTTGTTTATCTTAATTTAATTACAGAGAAGAAGTTGTCGGGGAACAGGAGCTTCTTTACAAAGAGGAGGATCCAGAGATTCCTCTCCCTCAGAACCAGGACTCTTACACATTGATGCGGCCCTACCCCTGCGACTTCTGCAGCCGCCGTTTCCGCAAGAAGGCCAACCTGATGAACCACATGGTGTCTCACCAGACGGACCGGCCGCATGGCTGCAACCTCTGCGGCGCCCGGTACCGACGCAAGTGCGACCTCATCAACCACATGAAGATCCACGCGTATGCGCCCGGGCTGGCGGGTGCCAGCGACGACGACGATGACATTCCGTCAAACCATTCCCGGGAGAATGCCCACCCTACCATCAAAGGGCGGCGCAAGAAGGCGCAGTCCAGCGCACCAAAGAAGAGGCGCAGTATCTCCTCAAATACCCAAAGCAGCAGGGAGATAGAATTTGACGAGCTGTCCTTCTATAAAGATGGGAAACCTTACAGCTCTTCTCGTAAAAAAAACACAAACATTTATCTTGACGACGGGGTACACTTACCACCCACGTCTGTTGGAGGAGATAGCGAGAAGCACGCGGAACCTCCTGTCCCGAAATGGCCGGTCACTGACGAGACCCGCCCTTATGTGTGCCAACACTGCGGGGTTGGCTTCGCCCGGGAGAAAGCCCTCGCGTCTCACGCTCGTATTCATGCCGGGGACAGCCCGTTTGAGTGTAACACCTGTGGGGAGATGTTCTGGGATGTAACCCTGCTTAGAGACCATGCCAGGAACAAGCACGGGAACACTGTTGCCAAATATAACAATGACGGTTCTTATGTGCCAGACAATAGCTACAGAGACTTTCGTTGTGAGATTTGTGAGCTTAGCTTTGATACACAGGAACATCTTAAGCGCCATCGCAAGTAAGTGACAAAGTGGTAATACTAGGTCTTTGAGCTCAAGTTTTCTATTGGATCATATCAGAGCCAACATTGAATTGATTAAATTTATAATATTAAAACCTTTATTTGAATGATAAAATTATCATAGGGATAGAACCCTTAAAGATTTTCGAGATTCGGGAATTCGAGAATATTTTAGGTTTGAGACTCAAACTCTTAAAACAAAAATTTTTTCCAATTTTTCTTGTGAAATTAGTTTTATAATTCTAATACTGCTTATTGGTGGTGCTTAACAAATTATAATTGTTATAGAATGAGCTCAACAACCAGACCCCAGACTAGTAATTTATCACTTAAAGGAATGTAGGAATGTTATTATGAATGGATTATAAGAAAGAATGTTAACATTTTGTTACTATTTGTGTTTTTTATATTATATTTTCTCTTATGTTCAATTTCTTTTACCAAGATTTGTATTCGTAAAATAAGGGCAGTGATTCAACTCTAAATTATTATTGAATTCTAAAAAAGAAGTTTCAAAATGAATGTACCCAAAGTCTCATGTATTTAAAATAAAACATATTTGAAATTACAATAGTGGGAATAATCTTACAATGAAAATAACTAGAGCTGGATTGAATCAACTATTTTACAAATCCGAATCTTAATTCTATCCTCAAATCTCAAAGTTGAATCTGAATCTTTGAAGAAAAAAAAATCATTAATATAACATAATAATATAAAATATAAATAGTAACCAACTGGTTAAAATCCATTCATCTTAACATTCATACATTTAGTTAAGTGTTAAATTTATGGTCTGGGGTCTGGTTGTTGAGATTTTTCTTTAGTTGTGTTGGGAACCCTCTTAGGTGGCCACATATTCTTAACACGCCACTCACGCGTTGGACTGGACTGTCGAAGACAGGGAGATCGGGGTTAATCCTGGTCGGGTGCACTGGGGGTAGTTTTATTCCTAAATGGTTTTCCACTCTCCTTCCACGCAAATGCGGGCTTCCTATGAATACAACCTTCCTAATCCTTAATCCATTAGTTTAATTAGTACATAGGCGTTTAACCCAAACGGGTGGCAAGATGCGCCGCAAAATAAAAAAATTGTGTTGAGCCTGAACCACCAATAATCAGTACAGTATTAGAGCTCCAAAACAAAGTCAAACTCAAAATTTAAATTAAATTTTTTTTTTTAATCTGATAGCTTCTCTAATCCTCGAATCTTTAATATCTCGAGGATCCAGAGTCCCCGTCCCTATTTTCTTGTTTTTATGTTTGTGTCAGGTCCCACATAAAGGTGGAGCCGCCCGCTAACGAACTCATGTGCCAGCTTTGCGGAGAGACGTTCCCTGACCAGGCCGAGTTGGCCCTTCACACAGACTGCCACGCCCGCTACCAACCCCATCGGTGCATGCTCTGTGGCCACTGCTTCGAGGACGCCGCTTCCGTGGCCACTCATGTGCGGCGCCGCCACGGGAAGAACGTCCCTGACAACACTTGCTCCTTGTGCGGTAAGACGTGCAAGGACAGGCGCTCGCTTCAAAAGCACTCGTGGGTGCACTCGGCGGAGAGGAGCTTTCCATGCCACAAGTGCAGCAAGCGTTTCCACAGCAGAGCGCGTCTTAAGAGGTTCGTTTTTTTAATTAACTAAATAAAATCATCTTTGGTGGTCACATGGTCTGAGGTGTCACTCTCACAATAGACCGAACTGCCGATAATAGGGAGATGGTGAATTTTACTTAAGTGGTTTTCTACTCTTTCAACACAAATTTGGCTACATTTCTTCTAAATTTAGCCTTCTTGAGCCCTAACACATATCGGTGATTAGTACATGCATATAACACAACCGTCAACGTGTAGTTAGACACACTGACAAAAAAAACCTAGTTAATTCTGTAAAAAAAATAAGAATATTCTGCTTACACACTTTTTTAAGTGTGTTTTTTTTCTACAAATTTCTTCAAATTTTGAATTAATTTTTTTCAAAATTACTTATGGGTTTTTAAAAATTACAACACACTAAAAAAAAAAATTTCTTTCTTCCCCTTGTCACACATTGTCACAATTTTGTGAACCCTCTTTCTAATATTATGTCACTATATAATTCTCTTCTCCCCCTCTTCTAGTTAAACAGTATTTTTAATTATAGGGCCTATACAACCCTTTTATTGAAACATTTTCACCAAGCTCGACGATTGAAGTTGATCTTTCTTTGTTTATATGTGCGCCCAGTCGGGCTTATTGACACAGGATGCTACCCGATACGCTCAATTGTAATGTTGACATCACACATCTGTCTTCCCCCTCACACCCATCATGCTTAATTTTAATGTGACATCACACACTATACAACTTCCCCCCCATCATGTTGAATAATTGTAATGTGACATCACACACTATACAACTTCCCCCCCATCATGTTGAATAATTGTAATGTGACATCACTCATTATATGACTCCCACCACCCTTATCACGTTGAATTGTAATGTGATATCACACACTATCTAACTCCCTCTCTCACCCCTCCCAAACCTAATATAAAAACTTTAGATTTCACATTACCTTCTTTTCTCGATTTTGTTTCTTGAACATTTATTTTATTATTTTTTCAAGCATCCAACCTCATATAAAAAACATATTGATTCAACTTCTTAGAATAGCAACAAAACTAAAAAAAATTAATAATACAAAAGTTAATTTTTTTAGCAAAGAAAAGGTTCTGTTTACCATGTGTTAAAGATATTTTACTAAATAAATAAAATAATTAGGAATTACGATATAAAGCATGTATTTTTACCTTCAAGTAAAACTTCACCAAGTCAAATAATTAAAAAATTTTTTAACAAAAATAGTCAAAAACATAAGTCTTTTAAATTCACCAAATAGAATTGTTAACTGAACCAAAATATAATCTCAAATAACGGCAAATAAACAAATATCGGAGATATTTGTTTACTACTTGTTCTGAATTTTGCCATTTTTTTTTAGTTGCAGTACTTTCATTGAGAGCTACAGTAGCTCCATGGCTTCTTTGGTGCTGACAGTTAAAGCCGTCGGCTGTCGGTCAGCACCAAAGAAGCCGTGGGGCTACTGTAAGAATCAAATCATAGAGAATCTTAATATTAAGGTCACTTCTTGATTCTTTCGATACTAGTAAGTATCGAAGTAGCGCAGAATCGAGTTTAACACCCTTAGTTGGAAATACGCCCTCCCCGCCATCCTCCTTTATTATTACACAGTGAATTAAATTAACCTCCCCCCCCGCCCCCCCTCAAAAAAACTCATTATAAACCGAGTGAGCTGGGCTTTTTTTCTTCCTTCAAAATAACCGTGTTTTTTCCATACTTTTCTCAGACACATGGTGTCCCACCGAGACAAGGCGGTGTCCTGCAACGAGTGCGGGGAGGAGTTCCCCGACGGCCGAGCGTTGATAAACCACCGCCACAGTCACAACAAGGACCTGACCGCCCGCCAGTTCTCCTGCGTGGAGTGCGGCAAGACGTTTGGTTCCCGCAGCTCCCAGCAGATACACGCCCGTATACACACGGGGGAGCGCCCGTACGGCTGCCGCTTCTGCTGGAAGGCTTTTGCTGATGGTGGGACGCTCAGGAAGCACGAGCGCATCCATACAGGAGAGAAGCCCTATGCGTGCGTGGTGTGCCCTCGTGCGTTCAACCAGCGCGTGAGTGTTCACAAACAAAAGAGCGTTTTGATTTAATTTATCTACTTTTACTAACTTTAGGTAGAAATTTAAACTTTTTTTTTTTCAAATTCTCTTTTAATTAATTAGTATATTTTTAATAACAAGGTTTACTGCTAATTAGGATTTAATAGAGGATTTTGAGGGCAACTAACAGGAAATGCACTTGTATTAGAGTGCAGATGAAATGGGAAAACTAACCCCAATGGCGCCGACAAATATTCAAACCCTGACCTCATCACTGGAAATCCAATCAATCGTGAGCGTGACACTTTATAATGTGTGACCAGCAGTGCCTATTTTTTCTTGGGCAATTTATAAAAAAAAACATCTTCACGCTAATGTGGGTGCATATATTCTAAACCTATTTCTTCTTCATTGCCCTTTAGATTAAGCTGTTAATAATCCCCTGTGTGTTATTTACACATAATAATATAGAAAAAAAGTTTGTTGATTTAAAAATAAAAATTGAAATAAAAGTATTTCAATAAGATCTTTATGATTAGACACCCTGATTAATGGTAAATAAAATGATCGAATTTCGATAAATAAAAAGTAGGTAAATAAAATATTTACTTTTTACTAAACAAATCAACTTTCATTCCAGTGGTATTGTACAAAAAATAGAAAAATTACATTCTTACTACAATATGTTAATATTATTTTATATTTTTGTCATGTGAGCAATTATTTGTGATACATACGTAATCAAAAAAAAGACACAAATTTAACACAAATACGTATTTTAAGTTAAATATTTTTATTGGCCAGGCTTTGTAGTATTGAATCTGGAATTTTGCTTTCAAACCGAAATTTAAGTTACATGGCATCTTCTAGTAATGTATTTCTTTTTCAGGTTGTTCTTCGCGAACATATTCGCTCTCACCATTCTGGCCCAGATAAAACGACCAATCATGTCAACATATATTCTTGCAAAGTGTGTGCTGCGTCATTCAGTAGGTCTGACGAGTTGTGTGCGCATCTTATACACCACAGTGATGAAAACACCGCAAGACATCGTATGCCAAGTCTCGGGCCCCGCAAGTACAAGCGTCGGCGCAGGCTTATGGCACACGAACTGAACCGTTTCTCAAACTTTGCCGAGAAATACGCCACGAGTGACAGAAGAGACTCGGACTCCGAGTCGGACGAGGATTTGAAGCGGAAAATCATCAAGAAAAAGTACAAAACTAAGTCGAAACCTAGCGCGAGTGATAGTTTGAAGACGGTGGCCAAAGCCCTAAACTCTGTCGCGGAGAAATTTAACCTCATTGTTCATTCAAAGTCCGAATCCGGGAAAGCCAAACAAGAGAGAAAGTCGCAAAAGGCTAAGCGCAAGTTGGCCCCCAACAGGAAATTTGCGGGTGTTTCCGGGAACTCCAAATCTAAAGAGGTCGCCAAAAGACCGATTGTTAATTTTAATTCCGGTGGTTTCGTAAAGAGAACTAGACCTCCCACCGAGGGACGAGTCAGGCCGAGGACAAAGAATGTTACTTCGAGCACCCTGGCCGCCCTAAAGGCTGTGAGCACGATCTCCAAGGTAAATCAAGAGCCTGATATGAGCCGAGTACGGCCGAGGACAAAGAATGTGAACTACCATAGCACGCAGATGTCAAAACTTTCCCCTGCAGTGTTCCCAGACGGAAGCCCGGATGAGATGTCGAAACCGGAGGACAGTGAGCCAGGTCTCGAACACGCGGCCAAAAGGAACATTGAAAACGGTGTCGAGCATTTGGAGGATTTTGCCGCGTTTGCTAGTTTTACCATAAAAACGGAACCCACCAACAATTTCAGATGTGAAATGTGTAGTAAAACATTTATGAATAGATCTGAATTATTGGTTCATGTCCCGATTCACATTTGAGTCTTGCGATTATAAAAACACAGGGGTTTGTTTATTTCTTCAAGTGATATTTTATTTTTTGCTCAACACGGTAAAAAACAAAAATATATCTTGTCAAAAGTTATTTTGCTAAAGGCGTATCCTTAAATCCCTTGAATATGGAAGGAAATTCAAATACCCGGAAAATTTTCCTAGTTGAAATTAACCTTTTTAAGTTTAAAATAAACCCTTTTTTAAAGAGCTATGTTTCTATGTAGTGGCTTATTCAAGCTTAATTTTAGGAGGAATTCTATCAGATCCTCGACCTTCAACTTACCACATTAATCGTCATTATTGTCAACTGTTTCCAGCCTTTGGCCAGGCCAGTTTAGTAAAGTGCCTCCATCTTCCTCTTTCTTTCCACCAATCTTTTCCTTTAATTTCTTCCATTCTTCTCCTCTCACTTGTACACTTTATCTGTTCCTCCCATCTTTTTCTTGGCCTTCCTTGCGGTCTTTATCTTACATACTTCATTACTATAATTTTTTTTAGCATCCTCTCCTTATCCATCCTCATTACATGCTCATACCATCTCAGTCTTGCTTCCTCTACTATCTCATGTACTCCAACATCCTCATTACCTGCCCATACCATCTCAGTCTTGCTTCCTCTACTATCTCATGTACTGCAACATCCTCATTACATGCCCATACCATCTCAGTCTTGCTTCCTCTAC
>CABFWB010005552.1:0-43588 GCA_902151455.1 Timema bartmani | reverse complement strand
ATTGCTGTCTACAGAGAGACTAGGTTTGACTGTATTCTTGGTGTGCACTTCATTGTCAAAGTATTGCAACACAATTTGTATCAATGTTTTCCTTGAAAAATAATCAAAGGTATAGGCCTACAATGGCCAGGAAAATGTTTGGAATTTCACACCCCGCTGGTACCTAATTTAAAAATATTACTAACATACACGATAAGCCTCAACTCATGAATTGACAATTTGCACACATTTTCCTAAACTCTATTTTGTACGAACTAATATCAAGCGAAATCACAAATACATGATCTTTTTTGAATTAATGTGACTGCAGTCATGATTAGTGCAATTAATATAAGGTGGGTAGTAGGGCTACATATACTCCATCTACAATAGGAGTGGTGGTGACAGCTATCAAACATTGGCTGGAAGTCTCTAATGCCATTATATTAGGAAATCATTATTATTTTCCTAGTACTACTATAGTAGGTTGACATTAGCTACTTCCAGCCAATGTATGCTAGCTGTCACCACCTTAGCATAGATAGGGTTTAGATTGATTGTAGTAGCCTACTGGGTCAATTTTTGTGTTGCATTGTGGGATGCAGATGTTTGAATGTGCTACATATACAAGCCTACAGCTGTTTGATATGTTGGCACACTACCAGCAGCTGCGCATGCATCAGAAGTTTGATACATAGGCCTACACACTATTTGTGATTGTGCTTACATCGCAAGGAAATAAATTACTTTCCTTACCGTATCTAAAACACAAAAAGGGTCTAGAACTCACATTATTTTGTCTTGATTTTCGTCCACCTGTGATAATTTCTCCAAATAACATTGTACAGCCGACCACAAGGGTGGTCATAAACGCAAGAGGACATGGACAGACCAAAATAATTGTGGTTTTATCTTTCCATTTTATCGGGTGTTTTTCATGTGCAATCACCACTGTAGGCTCAGCCAGGGACATAGAAACGTTTTGGATGTTGGAACAGCTGGGACCAAAATGGATTTTTGGTGCCCACAGAAATGAAGTTGGCCCCCTTCATTGCATAAATTAGCTTACATTGCTAATAGTAACATGCTAACACATGTGTGAGGCAATTTGATTGAAAAATTGCTTTGATCTCTAAAGAATCAATGAGTGTACTCGAGCCAGCAACTTCAGCACCCATCTCCAGTTTCAAGGAGGGAGGCTGAGAATACTAATATTCTGAACCCCTCAGTCCATTCCCAGCAGCTTCAGGAAGTTTAGCTGGTGTTTCTTTAGTTCATTTTTACACAGAAACGTTTGTTCAAAGACTCACACCCAGAGGAAAAGTCTTATATTTATTTAGCACCGCATCTTACTACCCGTTCGCGTTATACGCTTAAGTACTAATTACGCTAATGGATTAGGAATTGGGAAGGTTGAATTTAGAGGAAGTGAACCCGCATTTGAGTGGAGGGAGAGTGGAAACCCATTTAGGAAAAACCACCCCCAGTTCAACCGACCGAGATTCGAACCTCGATCTCCCCGTCCTCGGAAGTCGGGCTCAACACGACTAGCGCATTAGCCAACTACGCCACCGAGGCGGGTGAAAAGTCTTATAAAATATCAGGAAAACAAAGAAGGAAATATCAAAAATTATGCTTCAATTTGCCTCTAATTTAGTGAATAGCCACCTTTAGCTATTTATTTAAATATTCTAGCAACAGAGCAAATCCAAACACATTTTAAAATACGTTATTAATCCTTAGCAAATTACATGATCTAAAAATCCATCATGATCCTGTTAGAATCTGGTAGACTTCACTTCGGGCTAACAACTCTTTAGCTGATGGGATGAGTCACTGGCTTTAGAAAGAGGGATAAACTGGAGCTAGAAACAAATATTTAGTGTCTGATTTCTTATTAGACAAGGTTGCATTTAAGCATATAACTTTGAATCGTATTAAATTGTATTTTCTGTAGGTTTATTTCAAATATTTTGAAAATACATTTTATTTAAATATTTAGGCATAGCTGCTTACCAATGTATATATGTATATGTGTTTCTTTAAGGACCTTTGTCACTAAAACCCGTTATGTGTAGCCCTATTTGTTCTTTGTTAATATTTTAGAGGGACAAATGGATTAAACAACCTTTGATAATCTTCAACATTGCATTCATTATAGGTCTGATCATTTTGATAAAAACAATTTTTGACTAGAATAATATCTTCATTTTGAAAAACTATGGTCTCAGACACTCATATATGATCCAATTCTTAAACTTTGGCTAAATATGTTTAAGAATTGAATCATATGAGTCTAAGACTAGAGTTTTTCAAATTGAAGATATTATTCTGGCCAAAAATTGTTGTTATTAAAATAACCAGAGCTAACTTATATTAACAGATTACAATTATTGTGTTTATATTCTTGGTCCGTTTGGTTAGCACTGTAAAGAGAAATTAATTATACAATTATCCATAAGGAATTTGTATTATTGGGAGCTTTTTAGAACTTTTTAATTATTACGTACGGTAAATCAAATAAAACATATTTATAAGTCCTTAAAATCAGTAAAGTTCATTTTACACGAAAATACTTGGCGTGCGCTATATTTTTTAGAAAATCTCTTTCATTATTTTAATGGGATATATTCACACTGCGACAGGCCACATAGCACACACTGTCTCACTATATTTTTCAATTGCCAGCCATGTGATATTTGTGAAACGTTGCACATCCACTTTCCTGATGTCCACCTCTATAAAGTGAAGGACTTGGACAAACTGTTCATGGTTCAATCTAAAGGAGGTCTTGAATTTCTCACCATCAAGTTGTAAGTCATACACTATACGATGATATCCACCTCTTCTCGGATGAACCCATTTTCTTCTCTTTGACAAGGACTATAAAAGCAAGAGCTGGTCATCAGTATCAGAATCTTCATTGTCACCAATCCATGGAATCAAGCAGGAGAAATTTGATTCACACTAAGGTGACTCGAGAACTATTTTGACCTAACAAACGCTAAGTGAAAATTCATAAAACCGGCTAGAAACATAGTGTTTGGTGAAAAGGGAGAAAATTGTGTTTATGCCTAATATTTTGGTGTGGACGACCAAATCGATGAGCTCAGCTGCCTAGTGTATTTAACGAATGACGCATAATATTTTGGTGTGAAAAGGCCTTTAAACCTAACACCTTCCAACAACCAACATAGCAAGATTAAGTAGTTCATGCCTTGCAGGAACTTGATAAAACAAAGAATCATCTTCAAAAGAAAAAAATGTGTAGCGAGTCTAACAGCAGACTGAAGAACGTGCTGACTATCACTCACTGCTATACAGGGTGTTTACAGGTTTTGAAAGTCATAAAAAAAAGTGATGAATAGAAATAACTTATTGATCATAAATAATTATTAAGTTCGTTGGTCATGGATATTGAGGAAAATTTGATACAATGGTAAGAGTAATATTTGTTATACTATTTTACATACGCTAAGCTTATGTTAATAAATGGTCCAATCATGTTATAATTGAGAAATGAGAAAATCAGAGAACCCAGAATGTTTTGGCAGTGTCTTAGTTTAACTATTAAGAATAGCAGTTCAAGTTGAGATGGCACAAAACATAAGTTAACCTAAGGCCAGCATATTTGCACCTTTTACAACAAACATTTTTTGGGGACAAAAACAAATATTGTATAAGTAGATGTATTTAGTTTAATTTTTGTTTTTACTTACTCTATGGCATTAGGAACTCAAAAGTTCATTGCTACACCTACAAAAGTATGCCACCTATTCCTATCTTTAGCAAATTATATCCAGTCCACCTCATTACACCCTCTCTCTTTCAGGTGCATCCTAATGTTATCCTCCCATCTGCGTCTAGGTCTTCCCAATGGTCTCTTCCCATTGGGCTTACCAGTCGATACCCTGAACAAGGTTCTAGGTTCTCCCATTCATGTTGCATGTCCTGCCCACCGTAATTTATGAGACGTGATTATCCCAACAAGGTCTTGTGATAATTACAGGTACTGGGTATGTAACTCATCATTATGTAACCTCTCCACTCCCTTGTAGCCTCACCCCTGTTTGGACAACCTTGCACCTTGTTTTCGAGCCCCCTAAATTTGTTTTTGTCATGTAAGGTAAGAGATCACGCTTCACACCCAGAGAGAACAACCTGTAAAATTATCGTTTTGTATATTCTGAGTGTTACATTCCTGGATAGTAGGCGAACTGTCAACAACTGACCGAGTAATAACATGCATTTCTTGACTGTATTCCTTTACTGATTTCCACTTTAATATTGTTGTTGCTAATTCAAATTGTTCCTAAATATTTAAAACTCATCAACCCTGACAAATGATATGTTTTTCACAGTACTCTTCACCTCTAAACCTATTTCCTTACCAGCCTCTAGCAAAATTTCTGTATTTGTTGCAACAGATTCCTTACTAACACCCAACAAAGTTAATCATCTGCATATCCTAATAGCTGCATTGTATTGTCTAATGTCTAATGTCTACCCTACCCCACTAGCTTATATTATATTTGCTATAAAACTGCAAAAATACTGACCTTATTTTACTTCACTTTCAATCCACCCACCTCGGTGACCGTATGGTCCAACCCACATTTCTCGCAGTAGACTAAACTGCAGATGACGAGGAGATCGAGGTTTGAATCTTGGTCAGGTGTACTGAGGGTGGCTTTTCCACTCTCCCTCCACACACCTCCTTTGAATAGGATAGATCCTTTCTAAATCCCTAAAATCATTAGCATAAGTAACCTATAACCCGAACAGGTAGTAAGACGCGATGCTAAAAAAACAACTTTCAATTCCATCTTAAAGTAATGAAAAAGTTATGAAATCTGGTTTATATTTGATTCTATAAACACTTGTGTTATATTCACCTATTCTTGCACATGTACGCACCAACTTAAAATATATGAACGGCACATTTGTTTAGCTATAGCGATACTTAACGACTGTTTCAGTGGCCGCATGGTCTAACGCGCCACTCTCCTGTTAGACTAGACTGTTGAAGACGGGGAGATCGGGGATCGATTCCGGTCGAGTGCACTGAGGGGGGGTTTTACTAAATGTTTTCCCACTTTCCTTTCATGCAAATGCAGGTGCACTTCCTCTCAATTAAACCCTCGTAATTCCTAAACCATTAGTGCAATCAGTACATAGGCGTACAACCTGAGCGGATAGTAGGACGCAGTACTAAAAAATAGAAAAAAATCATTTAACGAACTATTCCCAGACTGTTGTAATAATTTCAGAGCAATATGAGGAAGAAGATGCAGAGGAGATCTCGACAGAACTGTGGCAGGAAGCTTGTTGGATTGTCATCAATGCCTACTTTGATGAGAAAGGTCTTGTACGACAGCAGCTGGACTCCTTCGACGAGTTCATTCAGATGTCTGTTCAACGGATTGTGGAAGACTCGCCTCAGATTGACCTGCAAGCAGAAGCGCAGCACACATCAGGAGAGATTGAGAATCCTGTAAGTGATTCACTCTAAGAGTACTGGATACCAGCTGTAGTCAACCAGTGTGGGTTATCTCACTATTTCATTTTACACTAATTACACTACAGAAATTGTCACCAAATAAGATAATAAAGGCCTCGGTCTGGTATGTGTATTTTCAGGAACTACTTCTCCAATTCTCTATAAGCCTATAATCCTTTTATCCTTCTCCTCAGGGTTGAAAAAAAGCCCAACCCAATTTGGTTATCTTGGGTTTTTTTGGGGGGGTAGGGGAAGTGGTTTAATTTAATATATTATGTATGGTATCTGATTTAACCAATCATTCAACTTTAGAAATTATTTGAGTTCAAGTGAAATATATTTTAATTTGGTAAGGAACGAACGAGTAATAGGGGACTTAATGGTAATAAAGAAAAACAATAATGCAACAATGTAATTCTTGGCAACAATACTACTAAGAAATACAAACAATAGACAATGGTCGAGAAAATTCTTTAAAATATAATGTTTTATTTAGTCATGTTAGTAAAAGCTCTGGTATTTAGAAGAGAGTGTTTTAAGTTTGAATTGAATGTGTATTTTCTTTAAAGTAATCAATAACTAGACCTTTGCTAAATTTGTTTAATTCAATTTATAGGTAATCTACCTGTTATATACATATTTAAAGTAATTAACCATATTATTATTACAAGTGAAAAAGCTTAACCATTTTCAAAAATGAATCGTACAATTGCTTGGTATGCAAAATACATTTAGTGGATTTTTTAAAATAAAACCCAGGTGGGTTCAACCCTGAAGTCCACCTACAACTGCCAAATAATAAAGAGGGTAAAGAAAACTATAAAACTTGTTATCTCAAGGTAAAGAGTAAAGTTCACTGCTTGTTCTAAAATATCTTAAAATGTTCTGTTGCGAACTTATCAAAAATGTTGGTATTTGTCAAAGTAAGGCTAAATCTAAATTCAAATCAAGCCTAGTCTCATATATACGCAAATATGCTTAAAATTTGTTGAAAATGAGCTAATGTCACATTTTAACACATGTTTTCTATCAAAAAAAGCTTGTTGTTACAGAAAAAGAGCTTGTTGGAATCTTTTAACTTTATTTTGGCTTAAACCATATCTTGAAATAACTCATTGCTGATTAAATATTGCGTTAGAGCTGAACGTCTGCGCAGCCATGCCTAGCTTACTGAGTCAGCCCCCTTAAGTACGGTAGTACAAGTGTTTTAAGGCTAGATGCCACACTCAACATATTTATACTGTATTTTCAGTATAGCAGCTATCTCTTTAATATCAAGTTATAGGGCTGGCCTTATAAGTTAGTCCATGTATTCATCACATCCTTATTGTTCTTTATTATGGTTTTAAACTTTTATCAAAACTATATTTGGGGGAAAACGGGGCGTGAATGCTTGACTTTCCTTTATTCTGGTTTATGTGTTCTTCAAAAGAAAACACGTGAAATTTTATCTTAAAAGGATACTTCCTATGGTGTATTACGTAAGTGAATAACTTGTAAATATCAGTAATTTAATGTAACAACCAACTTTATTGTACTCGTAGCCTCGCTACCTGCTCAAGTTTGAACAGATCTACCTGTCCAAGCCCACCCATTGGGAGAAAGATGGCGCTCCATCCCCCATGATGCCCAACGAAGCTCGTCTTCGTAACTTGACGTATTCTGCTCCTCTATATGTGGATATTACCAAAACTATTGTAAAAGATGGAGAAGAGCCTATTGAGACTCAACACCAGAAAACTTTCATAGGTACTGTAATATAGTTTATATATTTGTCTTTGCTTTTTAGAGATTCATAAAATGCTTTAAAGTTCGTTGTAAATTTATTTTGTATATACATTATAAATAATTGCAACATAGAATTGTAACTACCTACACATTACATTAGTATGTATCCATGCACCTCTATAAAATTACAGTATACTTTAGATTATCTAGGAGACAAAATTGGCATGGATGAAAAATAAAACATATAATCTCCTATAAAAAAAACTGGTGAAAACAAAACAAAAATTAACCAACTAACTTACCCTTTTATTTAAAATATGACAGTAGAGAAGTTTGTTTTTCTCATTGTCAAATAGTGTTGCACAGTTTTTACCTTAGCTTATCTTACTGTTGCTTCAAGTAATCTATTTGGCTTTTAACATTAGCAGGGCTCTTTTTGTCCTACTTTTGAGAAAAAAAACTCCTACTTTTCTTCTTTTTGACCTCCAGAAGAAAGAAACCGTTTGGTTTGTAAAGGTTGAAGTGTGGATATTCCTTTTTTCTGTTAAGTTAGTGAAACAAAATATCATATAATAATGTGTCACGCTGTTTGAATAAATTTGATGTATGCCCGAAAGCTTGTACAGTGTTTTTGAAATTCAATAGTTATAAAATTGTTTTTGGAGGTATTGTTATAATGCACTATTTCCAACTAGAATGGGCTAAATTAAAAGGCTTGTTAAAGCTATCCTTGTGTTACCCCATGGAAATAATTATGTTGAGCGAGGATTCTCACAAACGTCAAACTATCTTACTGACTACAGGACCTGTCTCTCTGAGGCATCCATCAGAGGCTTGCAGTCTACCAAAGAGTGTCTTAAACATTACCACTATCAGTGCCATACAGTATCATTCACAAGTCAAACGTCAAACTATCTTACTGACAACAGGACCTGTCTCTCTGAGGCATCCATCAGAGGCATGAGGTCTACCAAAGATGGTCTTAAACATTACAACTACCATTGCCACACAATACCATTCACAAGGGATGTGGGGTGCATGCGTTGTATTTGGCTGGACTCGAAGAAGAGAAGAGAATTGAGGATGAACGGAAGAAACAAGAGCAAGAAGATAAAGAGAAAATAAAAAACCAAAGTGAAGAGTATCAAGCATATAGGAAAGTTTTGGGAAATAAATCGCAGGAAGCTAAAGAGACAATGCAAGAAGAGAACATGTTAGAAAAGCAAGAATCAGAAGCTAAAGAAGAAGTTCAATCTTACAAGACATTAGTGGCAGAAGTGAATGAAAGGATTAATAATGCAATGAAAATTAATGATCGGAAAAGTTTGCAAATAGCTCAAACTATGCTAGAAGCTCCGGGAAAAGGATTGGAAGAAAGTGACTCTGCTTTTGAGAAAATAAGAAACAAACAAAAGCAAATTCAAAAGAGGAAGACAACTTTTGTGCAAGTCAATATGAATCAAAGAAACCCAAAAACAACTGAAACTGTGATTCTTTTTTTTCTCTCCATATTACCCTAACAGGTAGTAAGATGCGGGGGTAAATTAAAAAAAAAATTATTATGATGTTTAACAGATGTTTAAAAATATATTTTATTTTTAGTACTAAAGAGAAAATAAATATTAAGGTGGGGGGGGGAGATAAAAGGAGGATTGCAAGGGGTTGATGATGGTTGAGCATTCCTCCTTTCTTCTTTTATAAAATACTTTTTCTTATTTTTGCTACAGGCTCAATAACATAAAAACATAGTTTTTAATTATTTATTTTATTTTGGCACTATGAGGTGAATATAGTGTTTTTAACATGTCCTACTTTTTTTACCAAATTGGTAGTCCTACTTTTCTTCCTTTTTGACACCCAAAATATGCTCTGAGGCCTGCATTAGTTAAAGCAGCACTGTGATGTATACTGTTTTCTAGTATGAGAGTGTCTTCATTCTGTTTTGTGTCATCAGAAGCTGAAGATTCATCAGTAGTCATACGTAGCACAATCTCTTCATTATTTAAAACTTCATGTCTAGGCAACTTATCATCTGCACTTATCCAATCGCACAGTTTCCTCATCAACATTAACAAATCCATCTATCCTATGTAAATTATTCAATAATTTGGGTACAACTTTGTTTACACTATTCTCAAAACCATAAAATTTGTAATCACTACCCGGTAAAAGTTTTTCCCAGGATTTCTCTGAAGTAAAATTTTTTATCAATCTCCTAGCAGAAGATAGTTCCTAGATGGCATCCAACACAGTCAAAAAAAAAGCCAGAAATCAAGTAGGCTATCGCCATCTTCTTTTACGAATTTCATTAGTACATATTTATCTGTAAACTATTTTAAATTTTGAATGACTTCTTGTTCTATTGGTTGGGTCAAAGCCATCAACGCTAGGTATTAAATATTTTACAAATATGTTCCCATCGCCGGTTTTTAAATGTCTTCCATCCAATGACAGGGGCATTGTCCAAAAGTAAAACAGTTTTTTGTCAAAGTTATAAAGATTGTAAGTGCTGATGAACTCCCAGAATGAATTTTTTTAAAAAGCAATCAGTTAAAAATGTCTATCCATCCATGCCAATTTATTTATATGGTAATCCACTGGTAAATTAGACAAAAGCTCTAGGTTTTCCGGCGATTCCCACAACACAGAGATACAGTAAGTGAAAACCGGCGGTATTTCCACAATATAAAACAATATGACTTTTTCGAATGTTATGCCACACTTTCTCTCTTTCGAAAGCTAGAGATTTTTGTGGCAAACATTTCCAATATAAACCAATCTCATCTACATTATTAATTTGTTCTGGCACAAATCCCTCTTTATCGACAAAATGTTGTGAGGGAAGTTTAAATTCCTCAGCTGCCAAAGCATTCGAGTTAAGTTTTTCACATTTAATAGAAATTTTACGAATCCTAGGTCTTTGGTTGGATCTATAAATCACCCAGATGATGAGTCGAAGTCTCCAGTTAATTTTAACTGTTTGAAAAAATTATTTGGTTTCGCTGTGCATACAGCCATAGAAACAAGCATTCCCTCAGACTTCTGCTGGTTAAACCTTAAAATCATCACTTTGTTTAAATCATCGGTACTTTGACATCTTCATAAATTTCCCCCTAGACATGCCACTTGCACTATCAGATAAAACAGCAAACTTGATAAACTTTTACACTATTGGCTCACCAAAATTATATTCATTCATTAACAACTTTATGGATGACCCTTTTTTATTTTTGGAATCATTTCAAGTTTTTGTTGTATATTAAGAATACCTTTATACATGGTGACTAATGGTTAAAAAAATAAAATAAAGCGTAGTGTTTACCTATTACAAGATGCATAAAACACACACAAAATGCACTCGCTTGCTTTACCTCAAAAGTAAACACTGGATAAGTGCACTCAAATAACGATGAGAGTCATGGTTGCCACTTCGTTCATTGACGTCCTCACAACTTATTATTGTGTACATTCACTAGACAGTTATATCATATAGAGTATAGTTAAAATATCATTAAATAATATTTTGAAATGTAATTAAAAAAATTATATAATTTTGTACTGCCCCGGTTAATCCGCAGTCTGGTTAATTCTACCCCGAGTAATTGAGAGTAGTTGGCTAGTTCCTTTCATATATTGACAATCCTTGTAATAAGATTTGTTAGTTATTATTTTGTTTGCTAAATATGTAGCTTTTTTTTTGTGGAGTTCTACTAAAGTTTACTTAAACTACACAATGCTTAGCCTACGTGTAAGCCTTATATAATATCTAAAAGACTACTAGAAAACAGTTCAGTTTATATTTGCTTAGCATTGTATTTACTGTCACATTGACATCTGTAATTTGCCTTGTTTTAGTGCTAGTGGTATGATTTTTCTGTTTTAAAATTATCCGTCTTGGAGCAAGTTTTAGTATTATGAACAAATAATCAAATAAAATTTAGTCTTATAACTTTCCAAGTTAAAATAAGGTCCTATTACAATCAAACCAAGCAAAGTAATGTGCCTCTAAGGATCAAAAGAGGTTTTCCTTCAAGAGTTGTATATAATCTAAAAATCATAATTCTTAATATAACCTCACAATATAATCATAGTGATAAATGTATGAAAAGATCGTAAAATACATTAAATAATGTAATGTAATTCACTGCTACTTAATGGTGGACTGGTGCCAGTGTCAGTGCCAGTCTGTAGGCCGACGGGAGCCAGTGACCAAGACAAAAAAAAATTGTTTACAGTTAAATCTTTTTAAAAACCATGTCAAGCTACAAACAAATTTATTTTGGGCCTAATATATTCAAGGTATGTCAATTCATCTCCCGTCCTTCCCCCACTCATTCCACTACCGCTTGCTCGGTTCGTTTCGTTCTATTTGGCCCAATGAAGAAGTTTATCAAGAAGAAATATACAAGTATAGAGAATCAAATTTTTCCTGACTCTTCTCACTCAGGTGGTTAAACACATGAAAGCAATAAATAAGAAGTTAAAATAACCGCATTATCGTCCGAAATAAGGTGCTTTTACTTCCCTTGTAACTTCCATAGATGAAGCTGGTGCAGCAAAACCTCAATGCATTTATTGTGGATACATTTTATCTAATGATGCGATGAAGCCCTCGAAGGTGAAAAGGCATTAAAATACCAAACGCAAAGGTGTGACTTCAAAGCCGGAATAGTTTTCCAGAGAAAGAATATTGATTTTAAAACCTGATAGAAAAATATATTTACTGCATTACACATAAAGAGCAATGCAGTGTGTACCTAATATAAAGTCACACGTCAGGTTTTTAAGGGGAAAAAACCCATACACAATATGTAAAAACCTTATAGAGGGTTGTATTATTGCTTCGAAATGTTAGGTTAGTTGGTGGTAAAGAAAGTTGCCCGGGTTCCATTCTCAAATGTTACCATATCTTGAATAATTCATGATCTTGCTGATATGCAAGAACAGCTCAAATAACAGGCTAAATTTGCAACGTACTTTTCTTAGTAGCTTGATGAAGCCACAGATGTGGCAATGTGGCACATTGTATGGGGTATGTGTGCTATGAGCATAAAAGTGATTTGAAGGAAGAATATTTTTTTTCTGCTTTACTGTCAACAAACACAGCTCTGAACCTTTTAGGCACATTGTCATTAAGTGTGTATTGGATTTCAAGTTTCCTGTAGGCTTTGTCCTAATAGTGCCGCAGCATTAATAGAGAGACACTTCATAGTAGGCGCCCAGATTAAGGCAATAGCATCTAAATGTAAAACTACACACTTTTATTCACACAGAGTCTCTCAGCACTTAGAAAATGTCAACAAAACTGAACATTGTGCACGTAAAGGCAAACACTCTAATCTCAAGATTGTTCGTGGCACTATGCCAAGGCATGGGATTTGACTGTGAACTTCTACTCTTGCATGCGATGTAAAATATTGGTCCTGTTGAGAGTGTTTGAGGGGAGGAATAAGTTTGATTAATTTATAAAAGAAAATAACCTGCTTGGTCAGAACTATTTCAAAACAATGACTGGATAGTTAAACAGGCCTATTTGACTGATTTTAAATGAACTTAACACATACATGTGAGGAAGAATACCCTCTTGTTTTACAATGGCCGACGAGATAGATGGGTTGAAACGAAAGCTGGAAACATGGAAGACTCAAGTTTCAAGGACATGTTTCACCATTTGATTCAAAGGAGGTCAGGACCACGACACAACATCTTTGCGCAATGTCATTTTTTCCTCACTTAACAAATTCAGCAGAGTTGTTTGATTTCTACTTCCCAGCAGAGGAGGATCCACAGAGATGGATTTGAAATTCATCTCTGGCTTGTAATAATGAGATGTCTGTTAATGCAGATTGACCTGGCTAAGGAAGAATTTAAAAAGTATTTAGAAAGTGCCATACTTCCTTCTGGATCGAAGTGAAAACCAAATTTCCAGATGTTCCTTTATGAAATTGCACTGAACACTCTTACCATTTGCCTTGACCTTCCTTCACGAGACTGGTTGACCATGGACCTAATTGAGACAAAACATCGTAGCAGTGTAGATATGAATCCTTTTCAAAAAGCTCCCCAACTTTAAATAATTTTTTCGGGCTTACCTATAACTTATTCAGCTTTTTTACCTTCAAAGTACATCCCTTCTCGGTTGATACACCGCTTATTGATAGGCGTTTTTCAGGATTGCACATAGGTCAGCCTGCGACTTTTCTTCATTGTTCTCAATTGTGTCGAACCTTAGTCCATTCAAAGGAATATTAGTTTTGGGAACAGGAAAAAGTCTGCTGGGGCCATGAGATAATGATGAATCTTGAGGTTTAATGTGTGCCCCAACCCAAAAAAGTGGTTTTTACATCTCTTTGTCCTGGGCCACAGATCTAGAATGGTTTGATGGATTTTGTTAAAATTTGATCTTATACCTCGGGACACTTTTTTATTTTTACCCTAGCTCTCATATTAGGGGTACTTTATTGATACTGAATTATTTTGAATCACAAATTTTTTTGAAAACGATACCTTATTTTGTTTAAAATGTGTACCTGTGGAGTGTTTGATATAACAAATAAAATTGTATAAGCTACTTGTTTTTTGGGGGGAAATTTCTTTGTAGATAGATTACTGTAAACTTTTTTAATGGCTCTAGCAATCTTTTTTTAATTTGGTATTAGGAAACTATTTTAAATGATGAATAATCTATGTTTATTTTTCTAAAATAAATCACTATAAGGTTAGTTTATTTAAAAAAAAATTTTTTTTTCAAATTGGCCTTGAAGATTGATTTTAAAATGAGTATCTGGGAAAATAGTTTTACAGGATAAGTAAGAATTTAGCTTACATTTTTATTTTCTTTAAATTGAATTTTGTTTTTGAACAATTTGGTTTAAAATCTAAATATAAATCCTCTTTATTGTAATTAATAAGAATATGGGTTTGTTTTATTGGAAAAACATAATTAAGGGTAGTTTACTGAAAATTAATTTCTGAATAAAAAAAATCCAAGTTGTTATACACAACATGAGAAAGTTTGTGTAATTGTGTTGTATCTCTTTATTTTATTTAATATCAATAAAACTGCGGCTACATAAAAACATATATGTTTATTACCAACTCCCAAGGTACCACCACTGAACTGATGTTCTGGTCCGCCACACGGGAAAGTTGAATAGCACTGATGTAAGTGAGAGGGAAACTTCTCTCATCATTTCTTCATACACTCGTACATCTTCTGAACACAAATTTTAATTTTTTGGAAATATTCCTTTTTCATACTAAGAAACACTAAAAAAACCACAGCCAAAAAAATAATGGCAGTTACGTATTTGAAAAAGTTTTAGGGTAACTGAAACTTGCAGTATTATATTCGTAAGAAAGTCCAGTGGTATAATCTTATATTGTTGTACTTGTTTTAGGGAAAATTCCCATCATGTTGCGTTCCACTTACTGTTTGCTCAGTGGTCTTACGGACCGTGATCTCACTGAGTTGAACGAGTGTCCGCTCGATCCAGGGGGCTATTTCATCATCAACGGATCTGAAAAGGTAATGTAGTTTGGAATAATAAAGGAAAGAATGTTTTTTGATAATAGAGAACTGCAAATCACACGCAAATATATAAACACATGCAAAATAGCTAAATCAGAATTCGATATAGTTTAAACCAGGCTTATTGTATTCCTGATTTTATAAATTAAAATTATCATCATCATCATCAACTGTTTCCAGCCTGTGGCCGGGTCAGTTTAGTCCTCTCACTTGCACACTTTCTGTTATCTAATATTCTCATCTCTTTCTTGGCATCCTCTCCTGACCCTCATGTACACATCTAACTGTCTATATCAGGTTCACAAATTGTACATTTGAGCCCACTTAGCGAACTTCACACTCACAAGAGCTGCTATTTGAAGAGTTTCATCACACAAGGTTTTTGGTCATTGCAATTATTTGTACTGTGGTTTCTATTAGTTGTTTGTTGGTTATTAAAGACCAGTACACATTCATTAGTGGTCGGCTTTCGTCTTCATACAAATTTGGCATTTATTTCTTAAAAAGAATCATCTATTTATTATTTTCAGTTAAATATGCAATCTACTAACCCAGGGTGTAGGCTGGAAACAGTAATGGGTGTAAATAAGTTAAAAGTATGCAATCAGAATTTCAATGAAACACTCAATTGATAAAACAATTAAATAAAATTTTATTTCAAAAAGTCCAAGCTCAAGATTATATTCTGTTATCTGCAACTTAAATTAACTAATCTATGACACGTGATAGGTAGGGAGAAAATAAACTCACTATATCGGTATTCATCTAGGGCTGTGTTTCCCAAACTTTTAGTTTCAATTGCCTATTATTTTCATATTAGTATTTATTAAATTAACTGTAATTTAAAGAATAAAAACAAAATTATTTGTGAAGAATTTAACTATTGTAATAGTTTTTGATAAGCATGGATCAATAAATGTTTGTCAACTTAGTATAAATGGAAAATTGTTAGAACAAGAGAATAATTGTGTGTATCTGGGCAGAATGTTCTGTAAAAATAGAAGGATGGATTGTGAAATGGGCAGACAAGTGAATGCATCTCGGAGAGTAGTTGGACGTATGTGGACTATTGCAAAGAATGAAGTAATATCGAAAGAGGCAAAGATGGCAGTATATAAAAGTGACACCATCATTGTTTTATGGATGTGGGTTTGTCAGGAGAAACACAAGAGCAAGGAGAATGGGTTGGAATAAGATATCCTAGAAATGTATTTGTAAAAACTCGTATGGACAGAGTCAGTAATGAATGGATGCTGAAGGAATGTGGTTTGAAAGGGAATACAACAGGTCAATGTGAAAGAAGCATCTTACGTTGGTTTGGGCCTGTTGAGAGGATGAGAGTGGATTGAGTGATGAAGCATATATGTATGAAGGTAGAGTGTGTGTATCAAAAGAAAGGGGGAGGCAATGTAAGATGTGGTTAAATGTTGTAAATAATTGTGTGAGAAAATAAAAACACCAAGAGCTTTAAGAATAAAAGAGCATGTATGACTTGGTCAATGGATGTTGTTGAAGAGAAGGGAGTATGCAAGGTTAGGAAAGTGTGGAGAAACTTAATGAGGATGGATTAAGTACGGAGTTGTTTTTTGAGCTATATGCACCGTTTCTTTATTTTACTGAGTGCTTTGGTTTGTTGGTTTGAAAGAGGTCTCATATGGGAAGAGGTGGAGGACACATTAAAGAGGATGAAACTAGGAAAAGCACCTGGTGTGGACGAACTGACTGTGGAAATGATGACAACTGCAGGAGAAGCGGGTATACATTGACCAAACAGGGTGCTGAGAGTGTTTTGGAAGGAGAACAAGGTACAGGAACACTGGAAAAATGGAGTTATACCACTGTACAAACATATATTATAAGATATTGGAACAGAAAATAATAAATAAAATGAAAGGAAGGTAGAGAGAGAAACAGCACATATTTTGGGAACATAACAGAACTTGATCTTTGACATAATTATGACAGCTGATGGAAAGAAGGTTTGAATTTGGGAAAGACTTGGTAATGGTATTTATAGATGTGGAGAATGCTTATTAAAGTGTGGATGGAAATAGAGTTGTAAAATGATGGAGTAAGCTGAAGTGGAAAGAAGATATGAAATAAGAGTGAAACGCATGTGTAAGGATAACAAGAGCTGGGTTAAGACAGAGTGGGAGGACGGAGTGGTTCCAAATAAGAAATAGAGTGAAGCAGAGGAGTGCTCTACCACCATTACTATCTGTAATGGTAATGGATAATGGTCATGAATAAAGTTGCAAGGAAACTCGAGAAGGAAAGAATGAAAGCCATGATGTTTGCTGATGACTTGATGGTATTAGGAGGAGAAGGAAAAGGAAGTATAGGAACAACCACAAGAATGGAATGAGGAAGTGAAAGAGTGAAATGAAATTTAGCATGGCAAAGTATGAAGTGATAGTAGTATCAAGGAAGATGATAAGGCCTAGTAAAGATATATAGCTTTTTGGAGTAGAGCAGAGAAAAGTACAGAACGTAAAATATCTTACACGTGTGATTGAGGAGAAAGGTGGAAGTAGAGAGGATATAATGAGAAGTGTTTAAGAGACCTGCTATGGAGAAGAGAAATGTCCTTGAAGTCTAAGGAAGTGTTTGACAGGACGTACTTAATACCTATTGTCTCATATGCAGCATTGAATGTGAGAGAGACTAGGAAAGTGGAAGCCATGGAAATGAAGTGTGTGAGGAGCAAGTTAGCTGTCACAAGGAGAAACGAGATTAGGAATGAAGTTATCCGTGAACGAGTAGGAGTACTGGGGGTAAATTAGATAGTAGCTGGAAGCAAGACTGAGATGGTATGGACATGTAATGAGAATGGAGAAGGAGAGGATGCCAAAGAAAACGATGGAAATGGAATATGTAGGAAAATACTAGTAGGGACGCCAATAAAGAGATGAGAGGAACAGATAACATAAAAGTGTGCAAGTGAGAGGAGAAGAATGGAAGCAATTAAAGAAGGAAAAATGGTGTACGGATGGCGGAAGTTGAAGGTATTTTACTAAACTGACCCGTCCACAGGCTCAAAACAGTTGATGATGGTTTACAGATCCTTGCTTACCCCATAAGGTAATGGGATGATTGGGTATGTATGTCTCTATGCAACTTTTTATTCAGACAAAATGTAAAGCACCATTTATTGAAAATGTGACTTTGCTACAATTATTGTTATAAGAAGTAAAAGAGCCTTTTCAACTTCTTGGGTCAGAATGAGTTTGTTCTTAATCTGGGTCTAAAATTTCTGGTACAGTAGAGTTTCAAATCGTTGTTTGAACATTGTTGCAGTAACTCTTCATCAGTTTTACAAAGTGCTTTTAATGGTTAAATATTTGACAATTTTTTGAAACATTTCCTTGCGACCCTAAGGAACATCCATGTGACCCTTAACTGGGTCACAGTACAGGGTTTGTGAACCACTGATCTACAGTGATAGTTTATTATTTATAGAGTTGGCCAACCTCATATAATTTATTATTCAAACACTTGATAGAAATTCAACACACTTTTTTGTGTCATACATTACTTTGGACAAACTAGATTACGTGTTGAATCATGACATGCTAGTATGATTCAAGTTGAGCTATAATCACTTTCCTATCTTATATAAATAGTAACATTTTTATGTGATATGTGCCATATAACAAGTATTTATATGTTTCAGGTTCTAATTGCCCAAGAGAAAATGGCAACAAACACAGTGTATGTTTTCAGCATGAAGGATGGCAAATACGCATTTAAGGCTGAAATCCGTTCCTGTTTAGAACATTCATCTAGACCTACCTCAACACTCTGGGTGAACATGATGGCCAGAGGGGGTCAGGTATAGTTTGTTACTTCAGTCTTTATTTTCTTTAATGTCAAGCAGTTTTTCTGCATCTTTCAAAACATAAACTCAAGGGGTCTGTTAAGGGGATTGATAACCTTGTTTCCCGATATCCTAACAAGCTTTGAGTAGCGAAGAGAATTTGGTCTCAAATCACTCTAGAGATATTATTTTCAGACAAAATGTTAACAAAGTATTGAATGTGTTCTTTTATTTTTATTGAAAATCTTGTTCTTAAATTTTCTTTCTAGAGTAATAAGCAGCTTCTTACAAATAAACTGAATCATTTATAACCAAATAATTACCATCTCATGGCCTGAGAATAAAAAAAAAGTTTAAATTAAGTGCCAATTAATCATCCAAACAGTTTTTAAAGCCTATTGCAAAAGAATAAAGTGTTTCTTTCAAATATTTGAATTTCGTAATCTTATTTTATGTATCTTTGAGAAATACCTATTTTAATATATGTGTGTGTGTGTGTGTATATATATTTATGCCAGAATAGGGAAACAGGCTATGTAAAATAATGCTCTTTAAAAAAAATTAATAAAAGCATCGTAATATGCTTAAAACATTTTACTAGCTTTTTATGACATACATTTGATTATTTATTGGAAAAAAATTATTTATAAATGGCTGTTGCACTTGCTTAGGGATGTATAAAAGTAAAATAAATTAAAAATAATTATTTATTTAAATATTTTAAAAGTTTTTACAAAAAACCTCATTCATTTTTACGATCGAGCAATAATATTTTGCAAAATTTGCCAACCAAAATGAATTATTTTTAACTGTTGAAAGTATTTGTTAAAAGTCTGTTAAGTTTGAACGTCAACTGCTACCTTTTGCAAAAACCACATATCTTAACTATTGCACATTTAATCCAAACAATAAATGTGTGTAATTTATTTCTTTATAGAGTATCAAAAAGTCGGCAATTGGTCAGAGAATCATCGCTATCCTCCCTTACATCAAACAAGAAATTCCTATAATGATTGTATTCCGCGCACTCGGATTTGTGGCTGACAGAGATATCCTTGAGCATATTATTTACGACTTTGATGATCCAGAGATGATGGAAATGGTAAGTTCAAGTTTTGGTTGTGTTTCTTAAATATAACTTAAAATATGTAATATAATTCCTAACTGTTTAATAATGTTAGTTTACTTTCTTAGCTGTGGACACAACAATGTCAGATTTGACAGCACACACATACCATTTTAGCTTATAACCCAAACGAGTAGTAAGACGCGGTGATAGAAAAAAAAAATCCTGTATAAAGTGCTTACACTTCAGTACAAAAGTGTACTATACACCCCTTGAGAATATTGGTTTAACTTTGTTCTCTGGAAGATATTTATCTCTTGGCTAGTGTCAAGGTCAGCGCAAAGTAAATGCACTACAAATGGAAAGGGCTGTTTATAGCTGAATATTCTGACCCAACTTTATTTTCATTTCATTTCTATTTTCATAGTTAATTTTAAGTAACTAACTATCACAATTCTATTTAAAAAATTAATCTTACTATATATTTAAAAAATAAATTATATTGATATTCAAAATATAATGTAGATCTGTGGTTGGCAACCATATCATTAATCACTGCTAATGGGGAACTGGCCGTAAAAAGTGTCGAATTTTAGTTTGCCAGCTCTCACAATAAAATAAACTCTTATCTGACGGTGTGTGACGGTTGTGACTTGTAACAAAAGAACTGTCAAATTTGGCATTAAATTATCAAGTATATTTTCACTTTTATTTCCCGTGTTTCTCCTTTATATTATTTGTCTATTTTACCTGTTCCTATCTAAGTGTTCTATCATTCTTCACAAATTTTTCTCCCTTTGTGTTTTCTTGTTTCCTCTTTTAAAAAGTTGTGTAGCACATGTCCCACTACCTCCTGTTGAGTTTCAATAGAATGAACCCTAGGCCTGGGGATTGGACAGTAATGAGTGATTTTCTTAAAGAGGCAGCAATGTAAAGTGTGAACTGTGTTCTTATTTTCATTGTTAAATCTACATTGTATTTGATCCTTTTATATGTTTTTATCCATCTTTCTTGTAACTTCTACCAAATATAATACAATATCCTCATAAAGTAACAACACTGACACATATTTACACACACTTCAATATTTTGATGCTATTGTCTAATTACTACTACTTCCTGAGGAAGATGCTACAATAGCATCAAAATATTGAAGTGTGTGTAAATATGTGTCAGTGTTGTTACTTTTATTTGTGCTCTACCATTTTCCTAATATTCTATCATTTTATTTATCACTAAATGTTTTTGCTCAATGCACTTTTTTCATACATAATAACCTTATAAAGTGAAAAAAGGTTTTCCTTATGTAAGTATTTTTAGTTTGAACAATTTTCATCATTTGCGTTTGAGTCAAGATGTATCTGTTTTGATTAAACTTGTTCAAACCGTGTGTGTTGCTTTAAATGTTCGATTGAGTAACCTAGTTTCTTAGTTTTTACTTGGTGTGCTGAATTTAACTTCTCATTCTCATCACTTGTGGCTACATTGTGAAATATGTCGCCCACCTCTGATGTTCTTTTCATTGTAAAACTATTAATTATATTCTCATTTCAAAGATATATTTTGTTTTAAATTTTACTATCTGAATCTTAGCTTCATTAAAAAAAATTATGGTAAGAAAATTTTTATTTTTATTCACGCAGATAAGTTTAATATTATGTATTTATTTAACTCAAGCTCAGCCCGACTTAGTGTACAGGGGTTTTCTGAAAAACTCTCTCAAGCTCGACTCAAATGAAAAACTTGTGCTCTCAGATCAACAGAAGTCACTTAATAATTAGGGTTGGGCTGAATCCACTATTTTACAAATACAAATCTCAAATTCGAATCTCCAATTTACCTTTGAATCTTGAATTTCGAATCCAGATCTGAATCTTAGAAAATATTATCAACATAAGATGATATGTTAACATACTTTCTTATAGTCCATTCATTATAATATTCATACACTCAGTTAAGTGCTAAATTACTGATCTGGGTCCTGGTTGTTGAGTTCATACAGTACTATACATTATAATTGATTCTGAACCACCAATATACAGTATTAGGATCTAAGACAAATCTCATTTGAAAAATTGAAAGAACTTTTTTTTTAGTTTGAATACAACATTTTCTCTAATCCTTGAGAATCCTTAAAGATTCAAGAGTCCATCCCTAGTAATTAGTGTTCTAATGTAAAGCCAATAGCTTTCAAAGTTGTATGTTTACCAGTACTTGCCAGGGTGCATTAAAGGGGAAGATTATTTAGGTTAAGTTGCTATTAACCAACACACTGGCAAACAGTCCTTATACTCATATTATAGGTTACAGTAATTTTGTATTTTTATGATAGTTGAAAAGCTTCTAGAACTAGTGTTGTGGCCCTTGAACCCTTAGAGATATTTATGATTCAAGACAATATCAGATTTGAGTTTTAATTGGTTGTAGAGTGCCTTTACTTTGTAGGTGGCTTAGTCCCAACAAACCCAACAACCAGACCCCTGATCATAAATTTTACAAAATACGCAACTTCCATTTCTTGTACTTCGGGTGTTAAATTATACACTTTCTAATTTTTATGTTATCTTGGGTGAATTTGGCACCAATTTGCCAAATTTTGATTTTCTTCCACACTGAAAGGTAGCTTTTCTAATAGCTTGGTAGGGATTTCGGTTCCCACATTCCAGTTTTGAAATTTTAAGACGTATTTGCCTATATAAAATGGTTCTTTGATGTGCATGCGAAATTTCTATTTTTCAACCACACCAAAAATAGTAGTATCAATTTTGAGCTCTTAAATTTCTCGGTTTTCAATTTTGAAATCCTCTTTATTCAGACATCATTTGGTTATCCAGTGAAGTATATTTACTTACATGCCAAATTTCTATTTTATTTAACACTGAGAAGTTTTTTTTTTATTAGTTAAATAAATTGTGAGCATCCCATTTCTTAAACCAATTTAGAAGTTTCAATATTCACTTTTATTTTTTAACTTTTACTTAGCTACTAGAAATTATTTAAATTTTCTAACAAACTACTGATTTTTGACATTTATATATCTCCTTCAACATATAGCTTAATTTTAAAAAAACCATTCATACCATTTCTAGCTATCTGCGAAATTTCTATTTTCTACCATTTTGAAGGTTATGGTGTTTTCTCTAAGTTTTGAAATTTATTCTCATTCCCCTTTTCACCACCATTGCTCCTATTTTTAATCTAAAATTATAAAAAGTTTTGCTTTTAGGGTGTTCTCTATTCCACCTCACCAAATTTAAATTTCTTATCCGATAAGGGATTTATAAATTTAGTTTTGGAAATTTTCAGCCCTGACTATTTCCTGTAACTCACTTTATATTTTAAAAGTTCAAACTCTTCTGGTTATTTAGATTTTTTCCTTTACATTTAATAAAAAATTTCAACTATCTATCATACAATGGAGTGTTTTATATTTCTGGAAACTTTTGAAGGGAACACATTTCCATTTTCTGGAGTTTAATTTTGAAATTTAACCCTTTTGCTGCTTTAATCGGATATATCCAATCTCGGCATTATAACCATTGACTGGGGAAATTGACTTTACCCCACGACATGTAACTTAATCCACCTTTGCTGCAGCAGTCGGAAATAACCACAAGAGTGTTAGAACACTGAATTTTTCATACTAGCATGTTCGTGCGCCTCTGAAAGTTGGTGTTAGTTTCGAGAACTGTCAGTTACCAGCTGCTAAATCATAACAATAGTAGCGCTTGTTTACTTCCGCATTTCAATACTTGTATCACAGGTGCAATATTTATCTGGCAGAAAACATTGTTGAGGGATTTATTAGTGCATTATTTGTTATATTTATCCTGTTATTCTACTGTGTTAGTAACATTTAATTTATGATTGATGAATTCTTTTCTTCTAATTGATATTTTATTTTTGTTCTTTACCTGATTCCTATTTTGAAACCATGCCTAACACAGATATATGATCTTTATAGACTACACTGAGGAAAGCACCAATGTAGCACAACATTGTACAAGTTGTGTTGATGTAACCTAATTTTCAAAAGTTTTCTTTTTATTACATAGGGCCTGTATTAGGCCACTATCAGGCCTGTCAAATCCTCATTTAGCGATTGGTTTGACATTGTGGGTTGCTAGTAAAATAAAGAATGGTTCTGATTGCAGAATAACATTGCATTTGGTTAAAATGTGGCATAAATAATATGTGACATACAAAATTTTATCGATTATTATTATGCGATTTATAGATGTGGTGCTAAATTCATTTTTAAAATGTATTACTAGTTGAAAATCACATTATTTGATCTTAATCATGATCATCATGCACATTTTGATATTTTGAATTTTTGACTTATAATTAGCATTTCTGAAGGTAAGAAGTAAAAATTAAATACGCAGCAAAAGGGTTAAGAATGTTCAAACCTTCATTGCAGTTTGGGGTAGTCTTTACACCTGCCTGACAAATTTCAATCTTCCATTACACTGATTAGAAGTTTATTCTTTTAGTTTTGGAAATTTCTAAGCTTGCCCATTTCATTATAAAGAGAGAACATATAGCTCTAATTTGGATATTTGAAAAGCTCTTTCTATGGAAAATTTAATTTTCTACCTACCCTAAAAGGTTTTTTTTCTTATCCTACCCCATTTTACGTTATTTCCCAGAGTCCCATTAAAAATTTTGAGGATTTCCTGGTTATTTTAAGTGGTCCTTTACATTCCTTCTGAATTTCAGTTTTATACCACACTGAGAAGTTGCTTTTGTTAATTTTGGAATTTTTAAAGCCCTTAACCTCCATACCCTACCCACACAAATACAGCTACCCCTAAAAAAGTTCAAATTTTAAGATTTATTTGGTTATCTGGAGTTGTCCTTCCTGCCTGATAAATTAAATTTTCTATGACACTAAGTAGCTATTTTTATATCAAACAACCCTCCCCCGCCCAACCCCTGCCCATTAATCCTGAACTCCCATCTAAAGATCTACCTTTTTTGGACTTTATGATTATTTGGAGTGGTCCGTTTTTACTTCCTGCCAAATTTTGATTTTCTACCTCACCTAAAACTTTGTTTTTTAAATACAGCCCCTGCAAACCAATTTTGAAATTAACTGTTTTTCGATTTTTCTAGTTATATGGGGTAATCACTCTACCTTTATGACAAATTTCAGTTTTCGAATGGAAATGGGTTTTCGTTTCCAGACAGATCTACATTCAGCATTGTCTGTAGAGAGATAGTCAAAATAACATTTTTCTTCCAAATAATACTCACTGCAAATCTCTTCTACCACATTTGTCCCTGTTGAGAATACTATCCTATAATCTCAAGGTCAACATTTTATTTTCGTATCTTTTTCCACACACACACATCTTTAGCCAAATGCACATACTAGAGAACATAATAGAAAAAAGAAACTAAGGAAGAATGTGTTTCACAACACTTTTAAAATATATTGGTTTACGGAAAACTTTCAATGTCTCATCAAGATCTCATTGAATTCTAACTTAGATTGCACTACCCAATAGCTCATTGCTTTAGGCGGAAATCTTTTAACCCCTTCATAAAGTGAGACAATTTCAGAATGTTTACGTTTATAGAAAATATTATTACATCAAGTTGTGATCTTAATAAAATAATGTTTTTGTTGACTGGAAAATTTGGAAATTGGCTTTGGAAAACCTGGAAAAGTCAGGTAATTTTAAAATATAGTTTGGTGGACACCCTGTTAGAATTATTTATAATTTAGGATTAATAGCTAAAATTAATAAACTTGGGTTATTAAAATATTGGATTTTATCCAAATCTATTACAACAGTTCCTTATTAATCTTCTTCAAAAACATGTTTTTACATTTTTTCAAGTGAGGTCAATTCACATGTTTATATTTGTCTGAAAACAGGTAAAACCTTCTTTGGACGAAGCCTTTGTGATCCAGGAACAAAATGTTGCGCTGAACTTCATAGGAGCGAGAGGGGCCAGGCCTGGAGTCACCAAAGAAAAGCGTATAAAATACGCACGAGAAATTCTACAGAAAGAAATGTTGCCTCATGTGGGTGTGTCTGATTTCTGTGAGACTAAGAAAGCCTACTTCTTAGGGTGAGTATACAAAGGTATGATTATTTTAGGCTAACATAAAAACTAGGCCTGTTTGGGATCCCGAACTTCGAGAAATAGCATGTTTGCAAAACTCGAGATTTATAGCAAATTAGGACCCAGTTTGAATAAAATTTCTCAATTATTTGGAAGATCTGTTCTTCTTTCAGTTACATGGTGCACCGTCTTCTATTAGCTTCTCTTGGGCGCAGAGAGCTCGATGATCGTGATCACTACGGCAACAAACGACTCGACCTGGCAGGGCCACTACTCGCTTTCTTGTTCAGAGGGTAAGAAGTTATTTTGCTAAACATCTTCTTGATCCTTTGGTAATCTACTTCAAGCACATTCTGAACTGTTATCTACTTTTTTAATAATTCATAAAAGTGGTACTTATATGGGCTGAGGGGGAGTGCATGAATACAGTCATATTTTGTTGTGCAAAATGGACTCACCCCTCTTTTATGTTATCTTCAACTTTCTTTCTTTCTTGAGCTTCCCGATGCTTTCAAATATTCACCTAATAGGGAGCCAGAATATTATGTAAAGACTGGTAGGTACATGATAATTTTCTCAATAAGACAACTATTTGGAGAAGTGGTGCGATTCATCACCTCATTTGTTTTAATATAAATGTATTCATATTACTACCCATATTTTTGTTTAGTTTTCAATATGATTGAGCATTTTATGGGTGTGCAAATATTATAAATTTTGAATAATTAATGGCCGAATATTCGATTAGCAACTTTGAATAGCAAGATTGAATAGTAGTGTCACAAATCTATCAAAAGTCCTGTCCACACTGTAAATTTATGGCACTAGACAAGTCGTTAGCCAGATAATCTGGCGATTCAGAGTTACTCTTGTCCTTTTTTCAATATGAGGGGAGGGGGGAATACAGATGTTATCTGAAAGCAAGAGGTTGGAAGAAGGAGGTGGCGGTATTATACCGCTGGTGGAGAGACAAACAGTTGGGAGCCACATAACTCTTGCTCGGTCTACAAGGGAAAGTGCTAGAAATGAAACATTTAGAGAAGGATAGAAATAGCCACCCTACCATATTTCACAGTGTGTGTAAATGAAGGGTGGGTGGGCAGTATTGCAAGGTCAATTACTGTTGTGTTATTTTAGTAAATCTAGTGTTGTATAATATGAAAGTGGGAGAGGTATGAGCGAGACTAGATATAACATTCAGTTTACAGCCAGTCCCTGTGAAGGTGTCTCTTGTATGGTAAGTTGGTGGCTTGGTAGACTGATGTGCAATAGTACCTTCTGCCTCAGGGAGGAAAGCAACAGGAAACTACCACGCACTCCTAATTTACCTAGTAAGACTCATCATTGCTGTCTGGTTCTTACAGCTGACACTGGAATTGTTTAGGATACAAACAAACTTTAGGCCCTTATGTATTAGAAAATGAGAACTACACTTTGAAATTATTATAAAAAGAATTGGTGACCTGGTGGTCTAGGGGTAAGGTGTCAGACTTCTGTGCTGAGGGTCCGGGGTTCAATCCTCGGTCCCGGCACAGATTTATCTGATTGCCAAACCCTTCCTTCAGCTTTGACAAGATGTGTATTAATCACAACTTGTGAATGTGAGGAATGCCAGGCCTCTACCGTGGTTCGGATTCCACGTTAAACTGTAGGTCCTTCATTTCATCTCACAATCACCCTACCATTGCACATTAGCGTAAGTGCGTATAACCCGAACGGGTAGTAAGACGCGGTGCTAATAATAATAATAATAGAAAGAATCAAAATATGACCTTGTTTATTAACCACCCCATTATTTTACCCTTTCAAATAATAATAATGTTTAAATTTAAATTTCTGTCAAAAACTTATCACAAAATTTAAAAAAAAATGATTTAGGGGAAACCCATTGTCTAAAAAACTGGATCAAAAGTTCTTTTCAATTTTCTGAAATTTTATTTTAAATTCAGTCTTTCTTTTTATTAATACCAGCTAAATTATAATGTTTTGAAGTTATTTTTTTGCACTCTGCCAATACTTATATATAAAACTGCATTTTAAATAGGAATTTACTAATAAAAATAATTTTAATCAAAAATGTAAGAAAACTCTACTATTTGATTTGTACTATTCGGTATTCCTACAAAATGTTGATATTTGATTTGATAACTAATCTTATTTGCACACCCATAGAACATTTATAGGAAATCCACTGTTGTTGAAGATACAGCTATGGTCAAACTGTATGACTCTATGGTAGATGTTTGTTCACAGTCTCTTCAAGAACCTGATGAAGGAAGTGCGCATGTACGCGCAGAAGTTTATTGATCGTGGCAAAGATTTCAACCTAGAGCTGGCTATCAAAACCAAAATTATTACAGATGGTTTACGTTACTCTCTGGCTACCGGGAACTGGGGAGATCAGAAGAAAGCTCATCAAGCCAGGGCAGGTGTTTCACAGGTAAGAATACCTTCAACACTCTTTCATTCGATAGATCCAAGACATGGAAAATACACAGTATTATAGGCCAGCATAGAAAGCAATGTTTTTAGAGGTGTAACGATTCACTAAAACTTATTCCTGATACCAATTACAGATTATGGAAATAAATTGCTCAGCTTTGATTATATTAATAATTAATACAAATTGGGAAATACATGCCTACAATATTCTTATAAATAACTTGAATGGTCTTAGGCGTTACTCTCTCAGTAGACTGGACTATTAATATGGGGAGATTGAGGTTCAAATCTCACTCAGGTGTAATAATTTTTCACCCTCACTCAACACAAATGTTTTTACACTTCTCCTAAATCAACCGTGCTCATCCCTAAACATTAGTGTGATTTGTAATATGCATACAACACTAAAGGGTTGTTTGACACTGTTCTAAAAAACATATTTCTTAATCTAATAATTTTAACTACCCTCTTCGGTGGCCGCATGATCTAAGGTGTCACTCTCACAAAATAGACTAGACTACCAGTGATAGAGATATTCGGGTTCGAATCCTGGTCATATGCACTGGAGTTTTTTTTTCCAAAATGGTTTTTTACTCTCATTTTATGCAATTGTGGATACACTTCCTCTAAATTCAACCTTACTCATCCTTAACAACCTATAACATAATTGGTACATAACCAAAAGAGCCAGGTAGTAAAACATGGTACTAATTTTTTTTTTTATTGTGAGCTTTTGTTCAGAAAAATTAGTTGAGAGATCAATGGATATACACTGTGCTCTTTTTGTTCACTTTAAAAATAATGAAAATATATTTTACTTAAATATTAATTAAATAAAGGCTTATAAGAGTCACTTTGTCAAATAGAGGAATCAGGTGGTAGTTACTTTGTTTTACATTTTATATTAGGCTCGTTACAATTAAAGTAATATAAAAGATACATATTGTGGCAAAAGCTGGAACTAGAAATCATCATCATCAACTGTTTCCAGGTCACTTTAGTAAAATGCCTCCATCTTCCTCTCTTCTTCCACCACTATTTCTCCTTTAATTTCTTCCACTATTCTCGTCTCACTTGAACACTTTATATTATCTGCTCCTCCCATCTCTTTCTTGGACTCCCTTGCGGTCTTTTTACCAGTAAAACTAGAAATATAAAAGTTTAATAGATAGATAGTTTAAGAGAAACATTTTTTCCTAAAGTCGTATGAATATTCAAAATGGCGTCTTGTAGAACATAAATGAATAGGTATAATTATTACTATCATTCACCCAGTTAGTGATGGATCATTCATGAACAGGTCATTCAAATTGAACGACTCTTGAGCAAGAGCGGTGAATGAGCAGCTCTGGCGTCGTGAGTGAGTTATTCATGCCACCATTACACGCTACATCACAGATTTGATACATTGACCAATACAGTTTCTACTACAAATCCCATATTACTACTTGTACAAAATAAACGTATGTATGTCATTTGTACATTTAAGTAAAGAACTTAGATCAATGAACCTAAATATTCCCGCAGGGTTGCACCAGGCGCCACTCCCCTTTGTGTCTGTGTGGCACTCAATGTGAGACGTTAGGCAATTGTTTAATGTTTGGTTTAATTCATCTAGTCTCGGCTCTCAACGCATCACTTCTACACTCTTTCCAACCACTCTTCTCACTAAGATTAAAGAGTTATTGCTATTAACAACTCTTTTTTTTGTTCTTGTTTATTGGTTCTGGAAAGGGTCAAGAGGGTCTGTCGTTCTTCGTTTGTTACTATGGAACAAGGTGACCTGGTGGTCTAGGGGTAAGGTGTCAGACTTCTGTGCTGGGGGTCCGGGGTTCAATCCTCGGTCCCGGCACAGATTCATCTGATTTCCAAACCCTTCCTTCACCTCTGACAAGATGTGTATTAATCACAACTTGTGAATGTGAGGAATGCCAGGCCTCCATCGTGGTTCGGATTCCACGCTAAATTGTAGGTCCTCCATTTCATCTCACAATCACCCTACCATTGCACATTAGTGTAAGTACGTATAACGCGAACGGGTAGTAAGACGCGGTGCTAATAATAATAATAATACTATGGAACAAATCAAACTCTAGATATGTACTATCGTTATCAGATTGCAGCACTGCCTACAATATTAAACTAACTATTTTCAATCATGTGATTTAGACACTAAAGGCTAAGTACTAAGGTTAGTTATTATAAGGGAAATGTGTAAATAATAAAATTGAAGAATCAAATGCAATAAGCTTTGGATAAGCTACTCATAAATCCTGATTTGTTCATAAGTTGAAAGATATGGGACAGATTCGCACGCTCAGAATGGGAGTTGTGAGAACTAAATTTAGCGCTCGCTCATTTGCTCACCAAGGTAGGTGAAGAAGGGATTGGCCGAGCCAGCCATGAGGTGAACAATATGACTCGTATGAACGACTCTTTTGAATGAGTGAGCGGAAGTGTGCTAGCTTGCATTGATGAGCTGGTTCGAGCCATCACTACACCAAATGTAACGAGTCATGGAAGCCACCTCATTCCTCCCTTCCAGAGGCTACATAATACTTCCCTCTCCCTTCTCGAGGCCACATCATACTTCCCCCCCTTTCCTGAGGCCAAGTCCCCCTCTTTCCCAAGTTCACGTTATATTTATATCCACAGTACAGCTCCAAACTATGGTATGTCTGATTATTTAATATATTTTTTGGTTTTGCTTCATAATAAAAAAGGGGGCCTAGCACACTTTTCCTCAATATTTTATCATTCTATGGTATTTCTTGTATATAATGTTTTGCTGTGGCCATGCAATGTTTTTCTGGTAACTTTATAGGACTTGCTTGCCATATCTAATATATTTTTGTAGCTCTGTTCAGCATTGTTTCTAAAATAATTTTAAAAATTGAAGTATATAACTTGTTTTGTATGAATCAGGTGTTGAACCGGCTGACCTTTGCATCAACACTGTCTCACTTGCGTCGTGTCAACTCCCCTATTGGCCGAGATGGCAAGTTAGCCAAGCCTCGGCAGCTACACAACACACTGTGGGGGATGATCTGCCCTGCCGAGACCCCAGAAGGGGCTGCTGTCGGTCTGGTGAAGAACTTGGCTCTCATGGCATACATCTCTGTGGGGTCACAGCCCTCACCTATCCTGGAGTTCTTGGAGGAGTGGAGCATGGAGAACTTGGAGGAGATAGCACCGTCTGCCATCGCTGACGCTACCAAGATCTTTGTCAACGGCTGTTGGGTAAGTTGGTCATTGTGTTTCTCTTCTTTTGTGGGACATTTGTGTTCAAGAGATTGGTTTGCAAAATCAAAATTAAACACTGGAATGGCTGGCTGCACTGAGATAAGTTTATATCAATTCTCCAGGAAAATGATGATATACAGTTTCAATGTTCCTGCTCATCTATCTGTTTTCATAGGGGTTTCAAGTTTCTGAAAATTAATCATGTCACTAGAATTTATAATTCAATATATAAGTGAAAATAGGTTTTAAATCACATGCCATTTAATAGGGATGTGCTAGGATCATGTTTTCAATTTAAAATTGGAATTTGAAATTTATTTTGGTTTATAAAAGACAAATTCAAACTGCATTAAAAAGTGAATGTGAAGGGATTTTTTTTTTAAATCACTGGGTCTTACTACTTATACAGGCTATATGCATATGTAAGGATGATTCACTCGGGACTAAATACCAATTTGTTTCAACTCACTGATTGGAAAGTCACATTTGAATAATGTAAAACATACCAAGATTCCAAGTCGACTGCTTCGTCATGAAATAAAGAGCTGTTCTGTTCGTGTTTCACGTCATCTTATATTCCACTTAAGTGTTCAGGGCTGAGTGAATCACCCTTTACTAATCATACAAAGGAGGAAGGTTGAATTCAGAGGAAGTGTACCTGCATTTTCATGGAAGGAGAATGGTAAACGACCCTCAATACACCCAACCAGGATTTGAACCCTGATCTTCCTGCCATCTGCAGTCTAGTCTAATATCAGAGTGACACCATAGACCATGCAACCACCGAGGGAAATGTTTGGGAAGGGGAAGGATGCTGTACAGGTGTTAGGTCTAGGATTGATAAAAACTAGAGGCATTGTAATTTCAGATTTCTATTTTTAGTTTTTTTTTATCTCAGGAATCTGTAGCAAACGCCAGTTAATATTATTTTTCTATCAATGTTTTACCATCACTCGTGTTGAGGTTATGCTCCTACTTTTTTAACTAACCATGAGCTAGACTAGTGCTCCATTATATGTTATTTTTACCACGCAGTTAAAATTAATGTTGTCTGCATTTTAAAATGTCTATGAAAATAAATAAGATGCATGTTTGGACTACTATGGATGACAAAAACTAAGCACTAGAGTTGAAGAAATAAAGTTTATTAATATTCACCAGAGCTTTATCCTCAATATTTTTGATCAAATTTAGTACACATGCTCTTAAGAAGACATACTCTTTATCTTTCTTTAGGTTGATGGTAACACACCTACTTTTCAACATTGAAATGCATTTATAAATTTAAAATAAGATATTGTTTATTTCTTGGTTTATAGGGCGTCCTCTTTAGGAGAGGTCTCTGACAGAAGAACAGTGCCTGAAAGTGGCTAAAGTCAATCTATTCAGACTTAATTATCACTTGCTTAGTAGTACCAATTTATCAATAAAAAGTGTAATCAAACGATTATAATAATACTTAACTACGGATTTCTGTATAATTTATGTTTTCATCACTTAGTAAAAGAACAAAATAAATTGATAAAACATTTTTTTTTTTGTGGTTTTTCAACAAGAGATGTTAAAGCACATGAAATAATAAACTAAAAAGAACTATATTTACACTCTTATCTTTATAACTGGCCATCAAAATAAAAAAAAGTGTTTCTATAACTTGAGAGCCATACGAAATATTAGTTTCAAAATAAAACATTTTTGTTTTGTAAACAGTAGAACACAACCACATGACAGTTTGTATGTCAGCTTCTTCTTATTATTATTATTAGCACCGCGTCTTACTACCCGTTCGGGTTATACGCACTTACGCTAAGGTGTAATGGTAGGGTGATTGTAAGATGAAATGGAGGACCTACAGTTTAACGTGGAATCCGAACCACGGTGGAGGCCTGGCATTCCTCACATTCACAAGTTGTGATTAATACACATTTTGTCAGAGGTGAAGGAAGGGTTTGGCAATCAGATAAATCTGTGTCGGGACCGAGGATTGAACCCCGGACCCTCAGCACAGAAGTCTGACACCTTACCCATAGACAACCAGGTCACCTGTCAGCATCTTGATTTCAGAAGAACATATTGCAATTTAGAAGCTCTCATTTGAAAATTACTTTTTAAGTGAACCCTAGACGCCGGTTCCACAAAAAAGAAACATCCAAACAGTTATTTTCATAAGTTTGCGATTCAATATTGTAAAAACGGTTGATAATTAAAATTGTGCGAATGTTTTGACTGCCAAAAGTAACAACAAATCAACAGCTGGTCTTGCAGTCTGTATGTTTTGGTGGATGGATGTATGTATGGTAACCTTTCCCAGCGGTCACCTACCACCCTTACAACCATGGATGTATGGTAACCTTTCCCAGCGGTCACCTACCACCCTTACAACCATGGATGTATGGTAACCTTTCCCAGCGGTCACCTACCACCCTTACAACCATGGATGTATGGTAACCTTTCCCAGCGGTCACCTACCACCCTTACAACCATGGATGTATGGTAACCTTTCCCAGCGGTCACCTACCACCCTTACAACCATGGATGTATGGTAACCTTTCCCAGCGGTCACCTACCACCCTTACAACCATGGATGTATGGTAACCTTTCCCAGCGGTCACCTACCACCCTTACAACCATGGATGTATGGTAACCTTTCCCAGCGGTCACCTACCACCCTTACAACCATGGATGTATGGTAACCTTTCCCAGCAGTCACCTACCACCCTTACAACCATGGATGTATGGTAACCTTTCCCAGCGGTCACCTACCACCCTTACAACCGTGGATGTATGGTAACCTTTCCAAGTAGTCACCTACCACCCTTACAACCATGGATGTATGGTAACCTTTCCAAGTAGTCACCTACCACCCTTACAACCATGGACATGTGTTTCAATTGCATTCTTAATATTTGCCTTGTATAGAGGTGTCTTATGTAAACCAAGACTAGAAAATATAATAAACTATTTTATTTTTAATTATTTTATCTTCATAACTTCCTGCCAAATTTCACAAGTTATACCAGATAAAATGTATGTAAATAAGAGTACAGTACTATTTAAAAAAACAAACAGAAGGTACATAATTCATTCCCAGACTTTTTATTTATTCAGCTTGACATGAAATCAAGAATTTTTCATGATTTATTTATACTCTCATGCAACACTTTGTATTTTATTTATCTTAGGTTGGCATTCATCGTGATCCAGAGCAATTGATGGCAACACTGCGTAAGCTGCGACGTCAGATGGACATCATTGTGAGTGAAGTGTCAATGATTCGAGACATCAGAGATCGTGAGATTCGAATCTACACGGATGCTGGTCGAATCTGTCGGCCATTGCTCATCGTAGAGAATGGCAGTATGTTGTTGAAGAAGAGGCATATAGACATGCTAAAAGAGAGAGAATATAATAACTATGGGTAAGACAGACAGACTAAGCTTTCATTTTACAATCTCATTGGGCTTGTCAAACATACATTTCAAATTATTTCATCTGCCCTTACTGTGACTAATCAGCAGTGATGTGCGAATGGTGATTCTTTTTACTACAAATATTTTTGATACAATTATTGAAAAATTTTGAATCAAATATGAATAATTTTGAATTAAAATAGTTAATAAAATCTCGGGATAACTTGGTATTACTCACTGGATTACAAATTTTAAATATACAAGGCACAATTTTGAGTAAAGTCATATGAAAGATATTCTCACTTATATTTCAAAAATACACATAAAACAACACTAGCTACCTAACATGTTAAGACACAATCAGCTAAAACTTTAATGAAAAAGATTAGTTTATCAAGTTATTATGAATTATAATCAATATTAACTAAGGTTTACAAATGTCTAGTTTAATTTTTAAAACTATGTATTAGAGTTATGCAAAGTTTTGGAAATAGTTTGTTGTTAAAATACCAAAAAAATAATATAAAAATATTAATCCAATTGTTATTAGTTAAAAGCAAACATACAAATAAAATGGAGTAAGAATTCCAAACAAAATAAAAACTAATCAAATAGGCTCAAAAAATTAGCAAATGGGGGCTTAGTATTATATTTTAAATTTGTGTCTTGTTATTTTGTTAAATTCCAATAATCCCTGTGAATAATAATACTTCTAATCTGATTAAAAATAAAAATTCAATATAACTTTTTAAATTATTGCAATTAGTTACTTAACAGATAATACCATGCAGATGATTTGCATCAAAACAAATATAATAAAAAGTCTGGTTAAAAAAAAGGGTTTTTCACACATTCAAAATACAGTAAATTTTATGTAATTCTAAGTGTAAATATTTAAATAATGAAAAACTATTAATAGGTATGATGATCGGAAATTACAATTCATTGGCAATACATAGAGACCCTGATTTGTGGTAAATAAAGTTATTGTATTTCATTATTCGTTTGAGGAGATGTTAGGGAAGGAAGGATGGATATAGTAACTTTAATGTGCCGAGTAAAAGTTCATAAAAACATGTGTCACAAAATGTCAATGTCTCTAATGCAATACACTAATAACTGCCAAATTATGATTCATCAGTACACCTCTATTTGGTTTAGTGGAATATTTAAAATTACTGAAATAAATGCCCATTATTTAAAATAATCATTGCATAATATCTACACATGTAAGGTAAAATTGAATTAACCTATATGTGTGAATGTGTGTACCATTGTTGTGTGACACAGATGGCAAGTGCTGGTAGCGAGTGGAGTGGTGGAATATATTGACACACTGGAAGAAGAGACGGTGATGATTGCAATGAATACTGAGGACTTGAAGCAGGACAAGGAGTTGGCCTACTGTACGACCTACACTCACTGCGAGATCCACCCTGCTATGATCCTGGGAGTATGCGCTTCCATTATCCCATTCCCTGATCACAACCAGAGTCCCAGGAACACTTACCAGGTGATTACAACGTCCACTGTTATGGGATAGTCAACAAGATGTTTTTAAATGTTAAAACTTGGTGAATGTTTCGATGCTTAAAATGTAAACTAACTATATTGTAATATCTTTGAAATTATAAGCTAGGTTATTTAGGATTGGTCCACACCAGAGTCTAAGATACTCTTTAGCTCCAGTGATCAGACGCTGAAGCCAAATGGCGCTCTTATCGTTCCAGAATAGAGCGCTTACAATTAAAATTTTGAAGAGAAGTTTGAACCTCCGAGTTTACATTTTATTGTTAGACAATAGTTATTTTAACCCGAAGATGGTAACTAGTGAATAAAAATAATAGCTCATGACAAATGATAACATACAAATTACAATTAACCATTGATGTAATATAATTTAAATTTATTTGTAATACTATATTATAAAGCAGATGCTAATTATTTGTTTGGTAAAATTTGATCATATAAACATAGTTATAAATTATTATTTAAAAAAATGTATTGATGTATGAGGACACTAAGGCATCAATCAGCTAATAAATAACATCTGAGGGGATTTTTGATTTAATCCTGATGAGTAGCATTTAGGGTAATTTTTCTGAATCAAAAAATTATAGTATTTCCTTTAATAAAGGCATAAGGCCGACTGCAAGAATGAAATAAGAAAACATAAATAGTGAATGATAAGTGTGATTTTTGAGTGAATTTTAAGAGTATTATTTAGATTCGAAAGTGTGAGTGGTGTTAATTAGCTATCTTAGAGGGTACTTGCCTGCAAACAGTTCAATACTAAGGCAAATAAATGCCACTCACCCTTCACTTTTACTCATTTAGTTCTTGCCTCTAAAGTTTCAATATTTTTTATTATTTCAACTGTTTATTATATATAAAAAAAGTCAATATTTATCATTTTAGTTTCTATCAAATCTCCATATATTTGTGAGTGTATTGATTTACCGTATTGGCCCGAAAATAAGCTGCATTTTTTTACAAGAAACAGCTCTCATAAAACTCTAATGCAGCCTATAATTGCACTCCGAGATAATACATATTCAATTTTGTACCTATAGGATACGCATGTTGTAAAATCAATATATATCGAAGTTAATAGCCACCGCTTTTTAATAGATGAACCTTGATATATGGCAAAATTATTTAAAAATAGATGAACAATGACAGTTGGCGAAGTTATTTAAAAATAGATGAAGAATCAATATCTTATTTGTGTGTACAATATTTGAACCATAATGGCTGCCAAAATAAAATTAGTTTCTTCAGCGCATTACATTAGCAATATATCCTTTTGGTAAAGGAGCTTAAATATTTAGAGCTAGATTTTGTTTCAGTATGTTGGTTAGCATTTATTCTATTGTGAGAACAATAATTTAATGCATGTATTAAATTTGGAAGTGTAACATGGTGGAAAAAAGCGTGTTTTAGCCAAGGAATTAGACAAAGTTATGATGCCAATTTTAAATTAGCAATGATAAACTTTGCAGAATCTATTAGTAATAAGGAAGCGGGAAGAAAATACTGAAATGATGAGGAGAACATATGTTGCTGGATTTTAGAAAAAAACAAACTTAAGAACGTCATCTCAACGCAAAAAGCCTTTCGAGGACCCAAGCATGGCTGTAATCCTGAAATTGATGTGCGTGTTCTTTCTTTTGTAAAGGAAAAGAGACGTGATGGATATACAATAAGTCGTGACATAATCAGATTGAAGGCACAAGAAATTGCAAGAGAGCTACAAGTGCCGCCACAAAGGGAATTCCAAGACAAGCCTTGGGTGGTGCCGAAGATTCATGCACAGACGTGATCTGTTACTAAGACGAAGAACTTCTTTAGCGCAAAAGCTGCCCACTGACTACGCAGAGAAGTTGGTGAAATGTCAACAGTATGTAATTGGCCTCTGTAGACAGAATGACTATCTTCTTAGTCAAATTAGAAACACCGATGAAACACCCGTGTATTTCAACATGCCATGTAATACTTGTGTGGATGAAAAGGGATCCAAATCCATTGTTGTGAAGACCACTGGCAATGAAAAATTGCGCATTACAGCTATGTTAGCGGTAACTGCTGATGGTAGGAAGCTACCCCCATATGTAATTTTAAGAAGAAAAACCCTCCCAAAAGAAACCCTGCCCAGTGGAATCATTGTCAGGTGCCAAGAGAAGGGGTAGATGACAGCAGAATTAATGTGTGATTGGCTAGCAGTCGTGTGGAATAGAAGGCCTGGAGCTCCTCTAAAAAAACGGGCAATGCTAGTGCTTGAGGCATTCAAAGGGCATCTTACTCCAGATATGAAAAATAAAGTGAAGGTAACAAATTCAGATCTTGTTGTTATTCCAGGAGGTATGACTTCACATCTACAAGTCCTTGATGTGGTTGTGAATAAACCCTTCAAGGACACCCTTCAAAGGGAGTATTCAGACTGGCTTTTTTCAGGAAGTCATCCCTTAACCCCCACTGGCAAAATTAAGAAGCCTTCGTTGAACCTGCTTTGCAAGTGGATATTAACTGCTTGGGGAAGGATATCTGCTGAATCCATTGTCCACGGATCTAAGAAGTGCTGCCTATCCAATAAGATGGATGGCACTGGAGATGATATTTTGTAGCTGGACCCTGCAAAAGAGACCAATGAGAGTGAAGAAAGTGACACTGATGAGAGCAGTGATGAATCATTTTTCATTCATCTCAAAGTGTCGCATTGTTAGCCTATTTTTTCAGTGATCACATTTTAAGTATATCATTATTTTTTAATTTCCAATTGATCTCATTTTTAGTATGAATAACTAACCTTTTTTTCCCAAACGATTTAATTTTGAGTATGAATAACTTACTTTTTAATTTCCAGGTGACATCATTTTAAGTGTAAATAGTGTGGGTTTTTTCTTCTTCTGAAAGTGATTTTATATATTTAAGTAACCTAATTTTAAATGTAGACACCTACCGGTGAATAATTTTTCTTTTCACACTGATCATATTTAAGTGGGAATGTTGTCTCTGAAAGTGGTTGAAAATTTAGGGGGCGGCCTATTTCCGGGCTGATACAGTACTAAATTATCAATTTTTTAATATTTAACAACAAAAAATTGACATCTGTATGGGTTCGGTTTTTGAGCATTGTCCACTTCTTACTAAACCTTTCTAACCTTTCATGTGCAAATAAATTAAAATTTCAAACAATAGTGGTTAAATAAACAACTTGTCGTTTAGGCCCTTCATCTGGATTTTGATTTTAGTAATATGCCTGGATATTAACAAATAAATTATATTAAATAAGCCTAAATATGAGCATAATATCATCTGCTTTGCTGTTTCCTTGCAAGTATAAATGGTAATAGAAATTTCTTCATGATTTGCTGTTTTGAGAAAATAAAGTGTTTTATTGGTATCGGTTCTAGAGCACCATTCTCAATTTAAAAATACAGTTTTTAATTTTTGGTACATAAATAATGTCTGAAGTTGAGGCGTGAGAAAAATCAATGGTATACATCAATATACAAGTAGCTAACAACATAGGAGTCGTGGTAACTGATATATTTAGCAGAGCTTTTTTTTATGATCGCAAACATTGGTCATCCTATGTGGAAATAACTAAGAGAAAAACTAACCTTAAATTATAAAACGCAATTGCACACTTACCTTTTGCATAATTCTTCTACCAGTCTATGTTAAAATCCACTCTCGTAGAATATCTTTTGGTCAAAAATGTTTTTCACAAAATCTATCATTAGATTTTATTCTAAGTTCTCTTGACAAGAAATCTTTCTAATATTATTTTCCCACAAATCACGTCTCTCGAAATTTGAGGGAGTAATAAATGTTGACACATCAATTTTAAAGCAATCTAGAAACTTACTGTACATTTATTTTTTATTTTTGACATGTAAAACCATTGTACAGAAATAAAATCATATAAATCTGAACAGCTGTTGCTATAAAAGTCACACCGATCCGCAACAATCACAACGCTTTCTCACATAGGGTTTTGAGTAGAGTGTCATAGGGGTGGTCCACACTAAGAACTATCCTTTCTGTTAACATGTTTCTTCTCAAATTTTAAAATAAATATGTACTTCTATCTATGTATAAATTTGCCATCAAAGAGAATATAAATTAAACCTTATTTTATTGGTGTGGTCTCAACCACTTAACACAAGCCTATGTGATTAACATTCCACCTCTTAATTATAGCGAACACAAAATCTTACGTATGTCGCTTGAGCCCACATGAAGTGTGTTGATAAGAGATGCCTGAAACCTCTCATGAGCCTGAGTTATCATTTGTAACACTTTATGTGAATTTAGTTTCATTAGTTGTATTGCCTGTCTCTATTGAATGTTTATCTTTGTTACAGAGTGCTATGGGTAAACAAGCTATGGGTGTTTACATCACTAACTTCCATGTACGGATGGACACTCTTGCCCATGTGTTGTATTATCCTCACAAACCTCTCGTCACAACACGCTCCATGGAGTACCTTCGTTTCCGAGAGTTGCCTGCCGGCATCAATTCCATTGTCGCCATCCTGTGTTACACCGGTTACAACCAAGAAGATAGTGTTATCATAAATGCTTCTGCTGTGGAAAGGGGATTCTTTAGATCAGTGTTCTACCGATCTTACAAAGATGCAGAGTCGAAACGAATCGGCGATCAAGAGGAACAGTTTGAAAAACCGACTAGGCAGACTTGTCAAGGAATGAGGAATGCCCTTTACGACAAGTTGGATGACGACGGCATCATCTCTCCAGGTATCCGAGTGTCTGGAGATGATGTGGTCATTGGTAAGACTATGACACTTCCAGACAATGAGGATGAACTGGAGGGTACAACAAAACGCTTCACAAAGAGAGACGCTAGCACTTTCTTGCGTAACAGTGAAACTGGAATTGTGGACCAGGTCATGTTGACACTTAATTCTGAAGGATACAAATTCTGCAAGATTCGTGTTCGCTCTGTGAGAATACCACAGATCGGGGACAAGTTTGCTTCTCGTCACGGTCAGAAGGGAACATGTGGAATACAATACAGACAAGAAGACATGCCTTTCACAAGTGAAGGCTTGACTCCTGATATTATCATTAATCCTCATGCTATCCCATCCCGAATGACTATTGGTCACTTGATCGAGTGCCTTCAAGGCAAAGTGTCCTCAAACAAAGGAGAGATTGGTGATGCCACCCCTTTCAACGATGCTGTCAATGTGCAAAAGATATCGACACTCCTTCAGGAATATGGCTACCAGTTGAGAGGAAATGAAGTAATGTTCAACGGTCACACAGGTCGAAAGATCAATGCTCAAGTTTTCTTGGGCCCCACATACTACCAGAGGTTAAAGCATATGGTGGATGACAAGATTCACAGCAGAGCAAGGGGGCCGGTCCAGATCTTGGTGCGGCAGCCTATGGAAGGCAGAGCTAGAGATGGTGGCCTTCGATTTGGGGAGATGGAGCGTGATTGTCAGATTTCTCACGGTGCTGCTCAGTTCCTACGGGAAAGGTTGTTTGAGGTTTCAGATCCTTACAGAATACATGTTTGCAACTTCTGTGGACTGATTGCTATCGCCAACCTTCGCAACAGCACGTTTGAGTGCAAAGGGTGCAAAAATAAAACTCAGGTAAGCAAGATTTTTTCTAGATCACATTTACAATTAATTATAAAATGGTAAGATGATTTATTGAACATGGGTTGTATGAATGTCTTTAAAATCACATAGCCAAGGTGTCCTGAAAGTCTAGATACCCTGCCTCTCCCAAATCATCAGCATCATCATCTAAATCATGAAAAGTTTTCGGACACTGGCCTCTCAAACATATCCCAACTATTCCTCTTACGCTTGAATTCTTCTTCTTCACTACCCACTTTCCCGCTGAGTATGTCTCCCAGATGTATACTACTATTACTAATTAAAATGCAAATGCACCTTTTCTTAGTAAAAACTTAAAGTAAAAATACACTTCTACTAAGAAGTAAATTATCATTTTATCTCTTATGGTTTAAATTAGCAGGGATAGCCAGCACATTTATCTGAGTGATACTGGAGTAGAAATTGTTTAGATAGAACACTATAAAACATACATACATTTTTATGGACAAGTTTTCACTGTCACAGACAGCTTCTTCAGGTCAAGAGAGTAGACGTTTCTTGGTTGAACTGCAAGGTAAACAGGTCAAGAGTATCAGTCTACTCTCTTGACCTGAAGAAGCTGTCTGTGACAGTGAAAACTAGTCTATAAAAATGTATGTATGTTTTTTAGTCTTCTATCCAAACAATTTCTACTCCAGTATCACTCAGGTAAGTGTGCTGGCTATCCCTGCTAATAGCCCAGTGTTCTATTCCAAATAACCGTGTTATCTATACTTTATCTCTATAAGAAAAACCTCTTTTTGCTTTTTGAGGCTATTGCATTATATTTGGAAGAAGGTACAGGAAAGGTGGATAGAAGAATATAAAAGGAACAAACACAAAATGGCTTTTCATTGTAAAATAAAATACATGTTATCTATGAGTTATTGTAATCTATGTTACAACAGTTAAACAGTTGTTTAAAGCAAACTGTCACCCAATTTATTATATCCGCTGAAGCCATTTATTTCCTTAGTCTAGATAATATAAACAATACTTTATGGATTTGTTCACTTAATAACCGCAAGATAAATTTTTTCTTTATATTGCTAATAGTTTTAATGAGTGCTCTAGTTTGCACCTCTTTCATGATAAGTTTGAATTCTACATGTCAATTTAGTGCTTGGAAGCCCCTTTAAGTGTATTACTAGATACATGCCTTTCCATCTACTTTAAACAATCCGGTTAGAAGAACGGTGTATTTACCACAATTTAAAAATTAGTATAATCATAATCATCATCTTATTCCAGCCTATGGCCAGATCAGTTTACTAAAATGCCTCCATCTTCCTTTACCCTTCTACCATTCTTCCTCCTTTAATCGCTACCATTCTTCTACTCTCACTCACACACTTGCTGTTTTCTGCTACTCCCATCTATTATTTACTCTTTTTCCTACAAACTTAATCTCTATTGTTCTTTTTAGTATCCTTTCCTTTTCCATTTGCATTACATTCTCATACCATCTCAGTTTTACTTCCTCTACTATCTCATGTATTCCCTGTACTTCCACTCTTTCCCAGATAACTTAATTCTTAATCTTGTTTCTCCTCATGACAACTAACACGCTCCTCATAAATTTCATTCCCATGGCCTCCACTTTCCTAGTCAATGTCCCTGTTTCTGCTGCATATGTGACAATAGGTACAAAGTAC
>CABFWB010005551.1:7916-43592 GCA_902151455.1 Timema bartmani | reverse complement strand
TAATTTTGATATTGTTTGAACCATAAATAAAGCCATATATATTTTGTTCATAAAATTTCGCGGGGGGTTTGAACCCCCAACCCCCCCTGGCTACGGCCTTGGAATCAACCAATAGGAATCAAATTTTTATTTTGTATTACACCTATTCCACTAACAGTCAGTCTGATGTCACTACCAAGCATCACAGTCGATGGATTGTCCAACTGTTCCAAGGTAGAAAAATATTCTCTGTGCCCCGTAATATGTGAAGGATATCCGCTGCCCATTATCTAAGCATTGCTATTTGTGATGTAGTGTATAAAATGTGTTGAACGCTGAAAAATTACTCTGACTGTTCGAAGACTTTTTTTGATTTTGATTTTCATAAGTACGATTTACATTTGGTTTCTTTGGTGCACGACAGTCACGAGCATAGTGGGCTTTACGGTCACAGTTGTAACACTTGACTTTAGCTTTGTAAAACTACATAGTGGTTTTGGAATTATTGCTAGAAATCACCATACTTTTCGTTTCAGTAGCAAGGGCTTGCTCACATTCTTCCATTGAAGTTAAACTAGCCTCCTCTTCTATCAATCGAGCAGTTAAATTAAATACAATTTGTTGTTCTTTTGGAATAGAAAACTGTTAGAAGGCATGTATTAGATAGCCTAGGTATTACACATAATCAAACATAATGCAGATGTATTTTCACAAAGACAAAAAAACAAACCACTCTTTAACATATGTATGATGTTTACACTTTCCATCAAACACAGAGACTGAGCACTAAGCTATCTCTCTTTTGTATTTTTCTTGCCGTTTACAGTGTGCACCGCTGGATGGTGCAGCCCAACCTAGAATACGAAAAACAACTTATTCTAACACTACCCCTGTTTGAGTATTCTCGTCCTTAATATTTAAATATTTGCACAATACATTGAGTCACTCTTTGGATAGTGCTTTGGTTAGTATGTCAGCCACTTGCCTTTCTGAGGGTACATATGAAACTACTAACTCACCATTCTCTATCTTTTCACGTACGTAATGGCACTTTATATCGATATGTTTGGTTAGTTTATAAAACTCTGGGTTCTTTGCTAACCTGATTTCCATGTCAGGTTTTGATACAATGGCTAGAAACATTAAGGATCCTACTGCTTCTCTAAATGGTACATTTGTCTGAGTTACATTTTCTTCGGTTACAGGCTCTAACGTGAGGTGAGGGTTGGCTAGTATTGATCTTCCCTTAGCCTCTGTCATTCTAAATCGTTTATTGACCTGCTTTGCATACACCTTTTGATGTATGAACATAGTTCTATTATTTCTATCACGCTCTATTTGCAAACCCGCAAATGTTTCGCCACTTTCTATAGTGATTTCAATTAATTCTTTAAGCAAGGCCAAAACTTTCTGAAGAGCATGTTGACCTTTTGAGTCTATTAAACCATCGTCTACAATTAAATCAGATATAATTTTTCACTATCAAATTCTTCTATAAAGAATACATTTGTCACTATTACGTTCTTTGAAGCCAAAGCATTTCAGGAATGTTTTGAACTCGTTATTCCAGAACCTCGGTGCTTGCTTTAATCCGTACAATGCCTTTACAAGCTAACACATAACAGGGCTATGCTAATCCTTCACAATCACACCTTCAGGTACTCTCATATCTAACTTTCCATAAAGGAATGCACTTTTTACATCAAACTGCACTATATCAAGATCTTCATGAGTTGCTATGGTTAGAAACACACGAATGGAGTCATATCTCACTACTGGTGTGAATGTCTCAGAATAACCATGACTGGTTTGTTGGAGAAAACCTCGTGAACACAGGTGAGCTTTGAATCTTTGTATCTTCCCCACTGCATCCTTTTTGGTCTTGAACACCCACTTGGGATCTAGTGCTTCAAGGTGATTTGTTTGATGGCACAATACTCCATGTGCCATTGATCTCATGTGCCTCTAGTTCCTCTTGTATAGCTCTTTTCCAGTGATCTTCTTCTGGAAGAATTGTCATAGCTTCTTGTATAGTAGAGGGATCCTCACAATCTACCATGTTTACCTCGTATCGGGCTGGTTTTCTGATTATGTTCCGGTCTCGAAGTTGTATTCTTGGACGTTCTGAGTATTGGTCTGGATGAGTTGCATATTTGTTTGCTTATGGCAGGTTTTCTTGACCCTGCTCCTCTGCTTCATGAAAAACTTCATCACCCTCAGTGTCCTCTAGCTCGACAGGTGGTTGAGGGTTTAAGGTAATTTGGAACTCAGCTGCTGGCAAGGAGTCTTCTTGTTGTTTTGGCTTTTCATTGAATGTGACATTTCTGGATTGGATTGTTCTCTTTGGTTCAGGATCATATGGACGGTAGTTTGTTGACTCAGCTTCGTAGCCAACTAAAATTAGTTTCTTTGCCTTTTGGTCTAATTTCATTCTTCGTTGATTTGGTATATAAACATAGGCGTCTGATCCAAAGATTCTTATGTGTGAAAGGCGCGGTTTCTTTCCAGTCCATATCTCATACGGTGTCTTGTTTTGTGTTTGTTTGGATATCATACAGTTTAGAATATAGACTGGTGTACCCACAGCTTCAGCCCACAGCTCTAGAGGTAGCTTTGCTGAGTGCAACATTGTTCGCGCACTTTCCACTATTGTTCTGTTATCTCTTTCTGCCTTTCTGTTCTCTGAGATGTATACGAGGCTATATTATTGAGCTGGATTCCACGTTTTGAGATATATTCAAGCATGCCTTTATTATAATATTCTCTTCCATTGTCGGTCCTCAATCTCCTCATTGGGTTCTCGAATTTGTTTGCTACCAACCGTTCAAATTCTTTGAATCTGTCAAGTGTGTCAGACTTGTGTTTAGTGAAGTATACAATTCTGAAACGAGATGCGTCAGGAAGAATCTTGTGCCTCCAACTGAGTCTACTTTCATTGGTCCACAAACACCACTGTGGAAATACTCACCTGAATTGGAAGGTCTGCTGGATCCTGGTTTTGTGAATGGATTGATATATGATTTGCCTAGTTGACATGTCTCGCAGAAAAACTCTTTGGTGTCCCCCAGCTTTAATCCTTCTGTTAATCCTTCCTCTGCTATTTTCTTTATTGTTTGCTGATTAAAATGACCCAACCGCTCATGCCAAACTTTGATTCCCAGCTCAGATATGTTTCCTTCATTATCCTCTAATTTACTGAAACACATTCGGTAAATGTCATTACTTTGTTTGACGCCTTGTGCTGCAACACTCGAATCTTTAGACAGTATCAAAACACTCTTTCCTTTGAATCGCACTTCGTATTTGTAGGTTGTGAAAACTCCTACAGATAACAGATTTTTCCGTAAAGATGGCACATACAGTACCTACGTTTGTTATTTGTCCCTTTTTCCAGACACCATTTGCTAGTTTCTCAATTTCAACAGTGTCAGTGCCCTCTGCTATACATATACAGTTGTCTCCTAGGCGTACCGTTTCACCCTTACTTGGTTGGTAATTATTTAGCTAGTCTCTTCGGTAGGTAATATGTCTTGATGCCCCCCTATTGGTTAGCCAAACATCCTTTGTATCCTTATTCAATAGATGCTTCACCTGGCCACTGGTAGGTAACATATCATCACTCTCTGCTGTGTAGTTATGGCTTAAACTGTTTTCATCACTGTCAGCACTTATAAAAACAAATGTTCATCCACTAGAGTTTCCGATTCACTTTCGCTTTCACCATTGTTACTATCAGCACGTAGTCTTTTTATGCAGTATTTCAAAATAAGTCCTTTCTTTTTACAATAGTAGCATTCTACTTATGACCATTGTCTTGGTTTTATATACACACCACTTAGGTTTGAAGCCTTTATATTCTCCTTTGTCGTCATGGCAGCAAGAGCATTATCAATAGCATCATTTTCAGATAGTCTCCTTTCTTCTTTGATGAGCCTTTTTTGGAGAGTGTGTTTCGTTTGCGATTCGGGCGCAACGCTGTCCCATGCTGTTATTAAAGCGTTCTATTTACCTGGTAAACTTCCCAAAATTTTCACCATGATGGCCAAGTTTGATTGTTTCTCGCCTAGGTCACTAAGTTTTTGTGCCATATTCTGAATTTTAGTGATATGTTGTGCTACAGAGTCATTGATTTTCATTTTTTAGGCTTATTCATGAAATTTTTGCAAGAGTAGTAATTTATTTGATGCCGATTTTTGTTCGTGTATTGCGCTTAACTTTTCCCACATCGCTTTCACACTCCTACATGTAGTCACATATGATAGTTGCGGGTATTCCATAGCTGTGGATATGAGGAATATTGCCTTGGCATTTTATTTTATCTATGCTTTCCTTTGAGTCGGGTTTGTTGCATCATCACCCGGCATTACACGTTCCCCATTGACAATATCATAGATGTCTTGTGATACTAGCTGTGAAACCATCTGAAATTTCCATAATTGAACATTTGAACCAATTTCTTCATAGATTTTATCATGGATACTTCATTCATTTTTCTTTGTCTTCCGTATGGGCACACAATGGTAACCAAACAGACAAGATGGCGTACCAACGCTAATTAATATCCCGCGCGTATTTTTGACTGCGTTAGTAAGATCAATTCGTCTAGGCTATCTAATTTGCGATATGTGGGCCCAAAGCCTGTTAGAAAGTATGGTAGCCTAGATATTACACATAATCAAACATAATGCAGATGTATTTTCACAAAGACAAAAAAAAACACGCTTTAACAAATGTACGATGTTTACACTTTACATCAAACATAGAAACTGAGTGCTTAGCTATATTTTTTTTTTAGTCTTTTTCTTGCCGTTTACAGTGCGCACCGTTAGATGATGCCACCCAGCCTAGAACACAACTTATTCTAACAAAAACCAACCTTGCCTTACAGCACGTAATTTTATAGGCATAGTACCTAGTACCTTGGGCATTATTGCGAAATCAATCAATGTTTCACCAACTGAGCGTACATCAAGTGCCAGATTTTCCACCTTTGCTATATGTGAGCTACTGAGTCCTTAGTATCCATCTGGTGACTGTGGAACCACTCTCTTACCGCCAACTGGTTTGCTGCAGACCTTTGACAATTTACTGAAACTAACTTGTTCAATATTTCGTTAGCTGATTCACAGTTCTCAATTAGCGTTATCTGAGAAACATCCATAGATGACGTCAAAATAAACATTGCGGTTGCATCTTTACGGTTCCACTCATCCATTTCTTTTTGTCTTCCTTCCCCTTATGTTGTTTTTACGAGCGTCCCGTTAGTGACGCCTAAAACTGATTTGGTTTGAAGGGCATATCGTACTTTAAGCAATCATTGTTGATAGTTTCTGCCATCAAACTTTAAACTACAGATAAACGACTCAATTATATTATCAGCCATGACAGAGAGTTAAAATCAAAATTGTACCTACACAAGGTATCCAACTTATCTTGGTATGGTTAGATTAACTAACGTGAATGACAAACTTCAAAACAAATTTGACCGTATTTTCACTGCAAACATTTAACTACTAGGTGTATAGAGTAGAACTGGGCCCATAACTTGTTTAATTATTACACATTCATTGAACATTCTAGTAGTTAAAAAGGAATTAACAATATTTTATTAGTAAACTAATTAACCAAGATAAAAACATGGCAAACAACAATTGACCAAAAAAACCCTACCTAGTATTAGCAAAGAGGTTACACACACACAGAGGTATTAATTATACTTGCGAGGAAACCCTACAAATTCACTAGGAGCGCTACACATATGTAAACATTTATCATAACGGATTAATAGACACGCCAATTTTTCTCAACATAGAGATGTAATGAATATATAAAAATAGAGGATGACAAAGAAAATTTTGGCAATGAAGTATTAGGAAAAAGACCAAAAGGGAGGCTAAGAAAAAGATGGGTGGAGCAGATAACAGGAAGTGTTCAAGTGAGAAAAAAAGAATGAAAGAAATTAAAGGAGGAAGAATGGTGGAAGGATCAAAGTAGATGGAGGCATTTTACTGAACTGACCCAGCCACAAGCTATAAACAGTTGATGATGATGATGATGATAATGATGATGTGTAAGATTTCATCACGTGACTGTTAGACAGACTGACGTTCTAGCATGGCATCTAAAAGACTTGGCCAGTACTTTGACTTTTATTTTATTTTGCATCTTTAATGAATAACGCCCTCAATGTGAAGTTGAATATTGATAAATCATGGCTCACACAGTCAAAAGCATTTTTAGATCTACAAAAAGAATAATAAATCGTTATCAGATCCAGCCTTTACTTGAGAAGAAGCACAATACATAAAAAAAAAACCCAGGTGACTAAGGCAACGACGAAAGAAGCTGGGGTCTGGGGGTATGGAATACCCCCCCAGCTTACAGGGGGGATAGGGTGTTTTTCCACAGGAAATTGTAAAATTTGAGGCTATAATTAAGTCAGGAATTGAGGTTTTAGGAAATCATATTTTAAGGTTGTAAATTAAGGATCTTTCAAGTTACAAGTAGTAGGAATTTGTTTTGTCATTCACCAATGTTGAATGTAGGAAATCTAATAAGTTTGGGTTAGTAAAAACGTGAGATTATATCACATGATCTACTTAAAACATTACAATGCAGGGCTAAAAAGAATTTTATCAGAAGGTACAAAGTGTATTCAAGACCTCTTTTATTTTCTATGAATTCTGTCTAAAAAAAAAGAACTTGCTTAATCAATCCTATCTGAAAAAAATAAAAGAAACAGGACAAAAAAAAAGACATATAATTTATTCTTTTATATCTAAAAAAATCAATAAGACAAAAAAAAAATACCTTTACTAATAATTTGGAAATAGTACTAGTAGAGGAAATATGACTGATAATATTCCATATATTTTTGGCATATTACAGTGGTGTAGTTGATAGCATTGTTTTGGCTATGAAACGGTATGATGACCTGTGAGAGGTATGACTTGGGAGGGGTTTAGTGACAAGATAGAAAGCGTGGATGGTAGAGTGGTGGTGACATTGGCGACAAGGATGGGATCACCCACTGTCATATCTGGTGTTGAGCAAAAGCAAGAATAGCAAGTATTCAAGTTTACAAACTTACTAAGTGCATCCCTCAATTGAAGACCTGAGATGTCAATCCCAAGGAAGGAGTCTACATTTGCATTCAAAATGGCTGAAGACGGAGAAACCACCACCATTAGTGTCTTGAGGGAGTTTACTTTAAAAAATTGACTGGTCTCTTTAAAAACCTAGGATGGAGAGTTTCTTCGACGCTAATCGCATCAAGAGTGAAACCAGAAGTCAAGGCCTGTTTATCAAGGCATTGGATGAAGATGCTTTTAAGTTAGTGAATAACTTAAGTGTACCTAAGAAGCCTAAGGAGTTGAAATACGATGCACTCTTTGAATTGTTTGACAAGTACTTTCTGCCCGCGGAGTTTGTTTTTGCTGAGAGATTTAAGTTTTTAAATGCTAGTAAAGGTCCTGAAGAGAACGTAAATGAGTGTTTGGCAAGAATACGGGAATAGACGGTGAATTGTGAATTTGATACCTATCTAGACATTGCTCCAATAAATAAATTTGTTTTATGAATAGGTCAAGGTCCCATTCGTGATAGGCTTTTTGAGAAAAACGCCACTAAGTTGACGATTGACAAAGCAGTAGAGCTAGCTAATGCTAAGTAAGCGTCTTCAGTTCAATATCGGTTAGCAGATATTAAGATAAATAAGGAGCCAGTTTGTCATATGACTACAAGGGATGGCCAAAGTAGACAAATTAGTCAACTAAAACACTAGCCTGTTTCCTCTAAAGGGGTTCGTTGTGATGTTTGTCCAGGTTATAACCATGCCTCAGAAAACTGTATCGTGATTACACATGCAATATTTGCTCACAGATAGTACATTTTGCAAGAGTATGCAGAAACAAGGGTAAATCGAATAACATAAATAGGAATCATTCTTATTTTAAAGGGAACATTCAAGAAAATACACACTTTTTATCTGTAGATATCAAAGATGAAAGTGAAAGCTTGTACAATATTCATGAGGTGGAAGTAGAAATCCTGTGTTATCAAGTTGTTTTGAAGATTAACAATGAATCATTTAATTTCAATTTTTGACCACAATAGTACCGTTGAAATTGTTTAGTTAACAGTTCCCTAATTTAGTGCTAACCCCAACTTACAAAACCTTTGTTTCTTAGGCCTATTTCAAGGAAAAATCAATATCGTTATGTACCATTACTGTCAAGGTAAAATATAATGGACCCATTTTTCCAAACCTCCAATTTTTTTGTTGTGGAGTCAGATGGCTCACCGCTGCTGGCAAGAGACTGGTTTAGTGAATTGGTATTTCGCACTATAGACACTAACCGTAACAAGATGGTGCAACTAGTGTTCTTATCAGAAGACAAAACGCAGCATATGCTTCAAGGAATTTTTCGACAATTTCCAGAGGTTTTCACAGACCGTCTTGGTAAGTTCAACAAACGAAAATTGTAATTATCTCTGCAGCAGGATGCTAAGCCCAAGTTTATGAAGGCTCGTCCAATCCCACTTTCTCATTAAGAGAAGGTTGCCGCTAAAATGGACAGACATTTGAAAGAAGGGATTCTAGAGCCTGTGGTAAATTTGGATCGCCTATAGTTTCCGTGATGAAAAAGGATGTGGGTACTAGAATCTGTGGTGACTATAACCTGACGTTAAATCCGTGTTTACAAGTGGAACAGCATCCTCTTCCTCGGATTGAGGATCTGTTTCACAAAGTCCAGGGCAGCAAGATGCTTGCGAAGCTCGATTTGTCCAACTTTTATTAACAGTTTGAGTTACAAGAGACAACTCAATTGCTCACGATAATTATCCACGCCAAAAGACTTGTTAAAATTTACACGCTTGCCCTTTGGGATCGCATGTGCTTCCGTCTAGTCCCATAAAATAATGGACACTTTACTTGGTAGTCTAGAAGGTACCGCTGCGCTAGTTGATGACATTCTTATAGGGGCTGAATACCTAGTACAGCTCAAATTTCGAATCACCAAGATTTTGGATATACTTAGTGATTGTGGGTTGACCTTGTCCATAAAGATATGTGAGATAGGTAAATCTTCGGTGAAATATCTCAGCTTTAGGATTGACGCAGGTGGCTTGCATTCAACTGAGGACAAGGTTCTAACAATTTTAGAAGCTTACAAACCGAAGAACGTGAAGGAGCTGCAGTATTACTTAGTATTTATAAATTATTTGTCCAAGTTTTTGCCCTCTCTAGCTACAATTCTGAGTCTCCTGTACAAGTTATTGCGTAAAGGTGTGCCGTGGGAGTGGGATGAGCAATGTAAACAGGCGTTCTGCCAGATCAAAGAGTTAGTTCAAACTAATCGATTACTGGTCATTTTAACTCACAGTATCCGGTTCGTCGTATCGGTTGATGGGTCAGATCTATGACTATTTACAGTGATTTCACAAAGATATCCTAATGGTGAAGAGAAGCCGCTAGCATTTGCAAACCACTCGATATCCAAAGCAGAAGAATCTTACAGCCAGTTTCACAAGAAAGGATCGGGGCTCATTTTATACGCTAAGAAGTTTCACACTTACATATTCGGAAGGAAGTGGACTTTGGCGAACGACCCAAATAATATTGAACCCGTTCCTGAGGACACACCAAGTGACCCGGATCTGAAGCAAGAACCCCGAATCCCTGCAGCTGTGGACCTAATTAGTGGGGACACTCCTGGTATGAGCCCCCTTGGAAGAGAGCACAGCTTGGAAGTGCGTGGTTCAACTCCACCAGCTTCACGCCCTCTCGGCGGGAAATAAAGCCTATGAAGAGACTTATCGAAGAGTTGTGAAATTAGAGGGGTGAAAATGTGGATATCACAGTTGTGTATTTGGTTGCATTGTTTTGGCTATGAAACATGATGATGCTCTGTGAGAGGTGTGACTTGGGAGGGATTGTGCGACAAGATAATAAGTGTGAACGGTAAAATGGTGGTGAGTATTTTACAATAGTTAAATATTTTCTGAGATCCCAGGAAATTCCCAAGACCCTTTTGAACCCCTAATCCCAGGTACAATGTACCCCCTGCACCCGCTCTCATAGGGCCTGTCGCAGTGACAATAGCGCAATAGCTAACTCGATTAACTAAGCTTTCTATACATTCTAATACAGAAGGTTAAATAGATCCTTACAATGTATGATGAATTATGAAGTCCTTTTAAGAGTAGGAATAGTTTGTTGGAAAATTTAAAATTTGTCCGCACAAGTCTGTGGTAAACAATATTTATATATAAAATACTGTGGTAAAGAGTAATTCCATAAATTCCTAACTCAAGATCTCGACTCGCCACAAAATTTCTAATATTCAAGCTTTTTTCAGGCATTGGGGGAAGGGTGAGGTAGGATTATACCCCCATGCATCTCATTTCCCAACGTGAAGCCCCTGAATTTATTTACGGTTAGGGATGGGCTAAACTCTCATTTTCCGATATTGGTGACCACCACAAATGGGATTTAAAATATCAGTAAATTTTTACGATATTCTTTGAAGCCTTTCTTTGCTTTACTCGTAAAACTGATGTTTCTCTCATTAGTGTATTGAACAATTCATTTTCACAGTTGTTGCACGTGTATCGCTGTAGTCAAATATGTAATTGAAATAAACATTCTGTTTATGGAGATAAGGCTACTGCCGTACAAACTAGTCAAGTAATGGCTCTTTATTAAATAATATGTATGGGTTACCAGATCGCCTCCTGATATTTTCTCAGTCATAGTTGGTCGCAGATTTTGTAATCCTAAGTGCTCAACTGTCGCAACCATTGGGCGTATTGATATTCTACATTGATCGCCGAAATCTACTCACTGGTACTTTTGAGATCAAGTCACTGGGAATGACGGTGACCAAAAAGTATCGAGGAAAAAAATTACATTCAATTATTTATTGCCCATCTCTATTGAGTGTCAAACTTAATGGGGAAGAGACCAGTGGGAAGACCTAAATGCAGTTTAGAGGATAGCATTAGAACGGACCTGAAAGAGATAAGGTGTAGTGAGGTGGACTAAATATAACTAGCTCAAGATAGTGATAGGTGGTGTACTTTGTAGGTACAACCATTAACTTTAAGTTTCATTGCCAGAGTAAATAAATATTGCTATTAATTCCTTTAAATTTTACTTATTTGGATCCCAATCAAGATATTCAATTAATTTTACATACTTCAGTTTAGTTTTTATAGATTAAAAGAATACTCCAATTTATTACTAAAATACTCTTTTCGCATATTATGTAGTTGAATCATATAGTTAATATTATTGTAATTATTGAATAATATTGTTAGTTCTTGTAGTAGATAGACTTTGATTAGAATATTTTAATAGAGTAGATACAAGAGCATAATTCTTTCACTTGGGAAACAAGGTGCAAATCTTTGGGCATAATTAATTTGTTTGGTTGGCTAATTATAAATAAAAATGATGTCAACACAACTGTTTATTTAGTTGGCGGTCTGGTTAAATATCTTAACTAATGTAAGCTTGGTAATTGCAGAATATTTGTTCTTTGATCAAACTAATAAAATTTATTTATATAAGTAAAGCTACAAACTATTGTACTCAAATCCTTTCTTATAGACTTATCGTATTCAAACTATTTACTATAGTAGCTAGACCATTATGCATGTCCAAAGATGACACATTTAATTTTCCTTCCATAGTTAGTTGTATTAAGCATCTATTTTTGTGTTATCAGGCCTGCTTATTATTTAAAGTTCTATTTATACAGTGTGTATTCCGATTGTTTTGATTTTGTTAATTTCTTGCTATTAATCTGAAATCCTTCCCTAAGCTTAATTTATAGGTTATTGTTATAGCTAATTTGGTCCAACAATCTTGACTGACGCGCTTAACTCTGACCTAGGAGATAAATACTAAGCTCGAATCATTGTTAGGTGCAATGGGGTGAATTTCTATATAGTGGTTTTTACATTGATTTTTCCATCCTCTCTACAAAAGATTGTTGTTCACTTCTTTAAACTTCACCTCCACCCTTGCAACATGAATCGGCAATAATATGAGAAACTCTAAAAATAATTAGTTGTTAGTGGTTTTAAAAGGGTAAATAGTTTTATTACCGTCAACCGGAGTTACTTTGCAACATTAAAAAAAAAATCCTTGCCTTTTCTCTCCTTTTATTCTGCCATTATGAAATTAATTCCAGGTGTGTAGTCTAACTATTACTATTCAATGTTAGTGGGCCCTATTAAAAAAAGTGTCATTACTTTTTTTTTAAACTTAAAAAGGTGGTGTTCAAAGTAGCGTTGGGACTACTCTGTAACACTACCAAATCCAATGTAAGGGTAAGATAACTATAGTATGATTTTGGTTGGCAGAACAGTAGAAGTTAGTTACTAAAGTTACTAAAACCATTATAATATATTCATACATAAAGTCACGTTATATACAGCTGTAACTTTTGATAGATATTAATAATACCTTTAAAATAACACAAGTAGTATAAAGAAATGTTGTCAATATCGGCCGCAAAGTAATATGTTTGAATTTTCTCTACTGTTTTTCAAACCAAAATCAGGGTATACTTGCTGAGGCTTCTTTAGTACATGCATTTGAAAGGTGGGTCTTCTATGAACAGTTTGGTGCAACTTTTGTTGCTCTATCATTAAAACTGTTGACATTATAGACATTATTTAAAATATGCGTTCCAGATTTTTTGAACTTTACAGTGGGTTCTTACGAAACCTGCAACACAGTCAAATAAACCAATAAATATTACATATAATATAAAATGTGTCCATAACTTAACAATAGTAAAAAAAAAAGCTGTAAGCTTACCCCACCCCCCCTTTTTTTTTGTCAATTGTTGCTCCAGAAGCAAGGGTCGTGACTTCTTCACAAATGTCTGATCTGCTGTAGCTTGCTCATCTAGGTATTTTATTGCACATTTAGTCCATCAAAACTGTTTTTAAATAATAACAGTCCTCTTCTGTCCAATTGAGGCTCTTCTAGTAAGGTTATTATATCACTAAATGGGACTTCTTGGTCTCATCTGGGACTTCAGGCCACTTAAAAGCTCTGTCAGGATCAGGCAGCTTTTGCAGGTAACGTAGCTCACACATATTTGGTCTTTGGTCCACAGATAATATCAGGCCTACAAAATGCTTGACTTTAACCTTTTTTATAACGTACAATGGCCCAGGCCCCGCTTTGAATTTCAATGGGTAACTCGTTAACAATATCTTCTTTCATCGAAGAAACTAGCTCGAAGTAATCATCAGCACTTTTGTCAGAGGTGAAACTCTCATGATCTGATTCAGAATCTACCCCAAATGTTACTACTAGTCCTTTTTTCCAACTTTTTTCTTTGGTTTGGCAAGTGTGGGTTTCATTTTTGTTGTTGTTTTTGGTACTACCGGTAGTTGTAGTTGAGATGTTGAAGCAACACTGGTATTCTCATGTGCAGGAAAGTCATGCACTGTGACACTAGTTCCAGGTTCAACATCTATATGCTTCTTTTTACCTCTTGGTGTGGGTGTTGAATGTCGTAATTCTTTTAAATACTCAATCATAATGCCTGACACATTAGGAGAAGGCTGGGGGTCAACTTTGGGAAGCTTACATAATACTTTGTCAGGGTTCAACGGCATGATACCAGTTGTCTCAAAACCTTGATGCATTGTCTCATCTAGGGTTGGAGCCATTTTATAAATTACACAGTTAAGTAACATAAGGAATTGGTCCTTAGGGAGATGTGGCACATTTTTCCCTTCACGCATCTTCCACGTTGATAACACTCCACACCATGCTTTCTTCATAAGGCCAAATAGTCCCACATCAAGTGGTTGCATCAATTGAGTTCTATTTTTCGGTAGACATACAAAACAAATGCCAATTTCTTCACATTTCTGAATTACTTCCGGGAAAAAGTGAGAGCTGAAGTTGTCTCCTACTAACATTTTTGAACCAGTGCGCTTGTTGCTTCATGGCAAAACAATTGTATGAAACCACTCACTGAAAGTGTGTTCATCAAACCAACCACTTTTGGTTGAATTGTATCTGGCATTCTTTGGGCCATTGTTAATCCAGTACTCCACATCTTTTGTACACAATATATACCATCGGGCATTCCCCGCTGTCACTTATGCAAAACGTCACAGAGAAAGTTGTCTTTGTGAAGTTTATTATCCTTTCAGGTTTTTTCATCATACGTCTGAATGTCATTTCCAATGGGAATCTCTTCAATTGTTTTGCCAAGGTTTTGAAAATACTTTGCTATGATCTCAGGAGAGACAGCAGCTCGACTCTTCTTTATGTTGGTGCACATTTTTGCAGACAAATCTTTGTTACGAGAAATGAAAGATCGCACCCAATCATCACCTGGCATTGTACCACCTCTGAAACACTTGATAGTCTTACCTACAGAGTTAAGATGTGCTTGTATTATACACTTTATTTGTAAGGTATCAACTGGAAATCCCCAGTCTGCCACTGTTGCAAAATTTTCTGCAAACAATTGTTCCTCCTAATTGGTAAAAATCCTAGGGTGTCCAGGTTTTAATGTTAACTCTCCTCCCCAAGTGGTATAAAGGCAGACTTGTCGGAAAGTGACATTTCGCAATATTTACATAGTGTTCCTAATGATATTTTATACTCTTTTGCAGCTGCACGCAGACTTAACTTTTTTTCTTTTACATCTTTAACTGCCCTTAGCAAAGTCCTAGGTTCATAGTCCCTGTAGGTCTGTGAGCCTGGCTTTCTCTTGTATGTTCTAACCATTTTGTTACATGACACAACACCAAAATATAAAACTATTCTACAGGGACTGGTAAGTTCATCAGTAGTTTTAGTATTTACTTAAAACAACTTTTACCAAGCAAGGAAGCACAAAGCAACAGTCCAAAGGGCATGCCAATAGGTAGTTACAACCTGAAAAAAACAAAACAAAAAACCCATTAGTACATGATTTTAACTGGGTTTGGGAAATCAAACAAAAATTAAGCGTACTTAAGAAAAACCTACCGTTCAATGTAGACCCACGATTTGTAAACTTGATGTGGTTTTTACTTTTTTTACTCTTAGTAATTTTATTTAAGATATTTTAAATGCAAACCTGGTATTTTTATAACCCCAGATATATGGGCTACTGTTTGGTATATTTGAAATAATTACAAAATTATAGGTTATGCCTGAGACATGAAAGTTTGGACATCTTTATTTTTGTTGTAAAAAAGTTATTTTAGTTTTTAATTTTTTAAATTTATTTTCAATACTCTTGATACTTTGCATGCTTGATGCATATAAAATATGTTGGGGAATATAAATAGGCCTATATAAATAATATTTTTTTTTGTAAGATAGACTTATATAAATAAAATATAAAATATAAATATAAAAAAGTGATTTTTTAAGTTTGTGTAAAGCAATTCAAAGTAGTTGACGGTACTGAGAAATAAATGCACATTGTATATCATTTAATTATTTACAACCTCTTCGACAAAATATAGGAACTAGTTGAACTGTTATTGAAATACATAAAGGAAAATTCCTGAAAAATAATTTTGTCAAACATGGGATCAAAACTGAAACTTCTTTAGCATTAAAATAATATATAAAATTACTCAACATAGTTATTTAATTTTACTTATTTTTGCTTTGAGCCTTATTTGCAATTACTGTATACTTTGTTTTAGCATTGTGTCTTACTATACTCCATTCACGGTAGGAATTACTCTCTGAAAGGTCTTTTTTCCTACCAATATCCTACAATATAATAGCTTTCTGGTAGGGAAAAAGGCCTTTCAGAAAACAATTCCTACGGTGACCAGAATTTACCTGTTCAGACTATACTCCATAAAATTACTGTAGGTATTCTATAGCTTAATGGAAATTGAGTTTTTATCAGAAGAGGGAATTTGGATGGGAATATGTTGCATTGGCCGGCAGGCATTAGATCTATACTATAGATACCTACTAAAATAAATGTATCTGGTCCAATTTGACCTATGTTGTAATTTACATACACTTAAATTTCCTTATATTTTTATTGTGTGAGGTATGGCCAAGAGCACATTCCAATACTAACTAACACACCTGCAGGTACAGAGAATTATTGTTGTAATCTTGACTGCAGACTTGACAAGTACCATGCTCAGATATTGAGTAAGCATGAACCTACCCACATGTGTCGTGTTCTTGCAGGTGTTGACAATGTTTGAAGATAACATAGTGCTGTTTGCTACCCTAGTGCTAGGAGCAGCGACTCTAGGAATCTTTGTTCTCTGGGGACCAGGTTCGTTTCTACCTAGGAGGAAAAGAGGTAAGTTGATGAAGATGCTGCTGTGGTGCTCTCTAGTCTAGTGCTAGCTTCAGCAACTCTTAAGCGTGTGCCTTAGTAGATTACTATAAACTAAATAAAGTTTGTCATGTAGTAATAATGTCAAGAAGCTGAGTTGTATAAAGTGGAAATGGGGTACTATGTTTCATATGGGCTTGTAGGGCTGTGGAGTGGGTACACCAAGCTTTTTACTCTATCTACAGCTCCTTTCGTTTTATACTCTTTGACTCAAACTCCTTTATAAATGATTAAAGTATATTAATTATTAATAAAAAATTTACTGCAGTAAAATGTTCCAATTCAGATTACTTCATGTGAAGCCTCTTTGACATCGTAAACTGGCTGTAAAGAATAGAAAAAAAGTCCAAAATTAACATGATATTATTACCATATAGTGTTATAGTATTATAAGTTTTCAATTTGAAGCCAGAGCCGGTATATTTTTACCAACTCCTATTCTACCCAAAATTGATTCCAACTCCTGACTCCCTACCCCTGAGTACTTGTACAGTAAGTGTATTGTTATGTTCCCCAGGTCAGGTGGTTGGATTGGTGAACCTGGGTCACACCTGTTTTCTCAACACACTACTGCAAGCTCTTGCATCCTGCCCCCAGTACATAGACTGGCTGCAGCATAACAACAAGGGCGGAAACCTCACCACTTCACTGCATCACGTTCTACAAAGTACATACACTTGGTGACATATTCATCCTACACTAGATTTGTTGAAGCTGAGCTAACTTTGATTATAATTCTAGTTGGAGAAATCTGGCTGTGACATAACTAAGGACATTGGCCCTTTACTGCCCTTAAAGGATCTCAATGTTTGACCCCACTCAGAGACGAGGACAGGAAAAACACCATCGATATATACCTCAGTTTTACAAATCTTATAAGAAGTTTCAAATTTAACAATTTTACACTTTAGCATTTTTGCATGAATTCATATCAAATGGAATACAGTACAATTTTTAACATCATCTAAAATGGAGATTAATATATGGACAGCTATTTCAATGTCAACTTTTGTTTAGTTTACATTTTAACTTTGGTTTAACTGTTGCAAATTAAGGTCATCCTATAATCTTAACTTAAACTTCAGGTGGAAGTAATTTAAAAACATTTTGGTCACCAAACTAACTTCAAGCTAGGACAAGGCTGCCACAATAGTTTTCTATTCACTTTATTTTTTTAATTATTTGCTAGCTTTTTATATACCTACTAATTTATTGTATGACCTTACAAAAATATTTATAGAAATACTTTAATAGAGAAATAGGCTAATTTCAAAACTGGCAGCAATAATCTCAATTAGCCTTACCTTCATTTTGGACGTTTCATGAGTCACTTCCAGTATTGCTTTTATTCATGTTTTTGTTGAGGAAGTATTGAAGTACACAACATTTACTTTATTTAAAACAATATCAAGACAACCAAGCTTTATAAGTTGATATCATGTAACTAGCTCTGTGTTTACTTTTTACCGCCATTTCAAACATAAACCACTTTATATATTTTAGTATATTTATGTGTATGCATGTTGACAGTTATTTGTTTTCCCAGCCTTATAGCTTTATATTTTATCAAACATTTTATCTGTATTTATTGCCAACTTAAGATATTTTTATTAAACTTCAGGTCAACTAACATCTACTAAAAATCAATTGAAACACTCACTTACACTAACCTGAAGTTTTAACTAGAGGCTACTGTAAATCCCAACTTAGCTAATTAGTGCTTTAACTTGATATTAGAACATCAGCCTTAAGTCCTACTTCAGTGTCTGCATGGTTTAAGGCGCTACTCTTGCAATAGAGTAGACTGCAGAAGACGGGGAGATCGAGGTTGGATCTCTATTGAGTGTAGTGAGTGTGGCTTTCCCTGAATGGTTTTCTACTCTCCCTCGACGCAAACCTGGGTACACTTCCTTTAAGTTCAACCTTCCTAGTTCCTAACACATCAGTGTAATTAGTACATACGCATATTATTCAAATGAGTAGTAAGACATGGGGCTAAAAAAATCCGTCTTAAGTAGATTAATAACCTGTACAATATATTATAACTTTATTCACACTAAATATAATGCATATTATTTAACACTGGACACATTAAGGCATCTTTATGTCTATAACCTTTTAATAAAGCTACTCCCTTTGTGTTAAATAAAATATTATAATAGGTCTTGACACCTTATCTCAGTTAACAGCGCATTTACCTACTAAGCAATGAGTCCAGGGTTCAATTCCTGGCATGGCTGAAATTGTGGCTTCCACTCTGACGGTGATGTATTAATAATGACCGGAAGACTGGATTATATTATATATATATATATGTTCTAGAACTAAGTTAGTTTGTAAATTGTCTACTAATATAGTCATTTGGTTCAGATAGCACATGTTAAAATTCACCAAATTAAAAAAAGACTGACGAGGGCTTAGGTCTCAATCCTACTTTTGAATCTAATTAATAAATGTTTTACAAATTTCTAAGTACCCTTATTGTTTATTGGTAGAAACTAGTAATAACACTGGTATATTTGCCGAGATCATAATCATTTGAGTCTTGTCCTAAATCCAATATTAAGTAGAAACTTCAAATGATAGAACTGTATTTCATGCGCCCTATCTACACACACTGGTGAGCAACAAACATTGTAAGGGGGTGCATGGTGTTGTGTGTTCAGTTGTAAACGGCAGTGACAAAGATGCTGAGGACCCTTTCACCCCCAGTCTCTTGATTCGAGCCTTGTCGAAGCATGGCTGGGTCATATCGTCAGGCCAGCAAGATGCGCATGAGTTGTTCCAAGTGATGATGGAGACACTAGAAGAGGAGATGCTAGAGGGCAGCACTGAGGTTAGTGGACCTTGCCGGGACATGGACAACACATTTTGTCTACCACCTTGTCTGGATTAGGTAGGCGAGGGAAAGTAAGGGAGTAGCTCTTGACTTTGTGACTCTGGCCCCAATACCTGTGCCTCCTTTAAACATATTTTATATTATATTTACTAAAAAAAAAATATGGTATTAACATTAAGATTGGACTCAAAGCTTCTAACAATTTCATTTAAATAATCTATTTTCATGGTCTTTGGGTGTGTCTTTAATGATTGTTATTAGTTAATTATATACGAATGACATTTGGCTATAAAACTAAATTTGTGTAACAGCTGACAGTATGTATATATTTTCAATTAATATTTGATAATGATTTGTAGCTAATAATACTGATGAGCCCCAAATTCTCTTTTAACATGTTGATTCGGGAAAAGGGGTTGTGTGATTGATTGCTTCTTTTACCTATCAACCTAGACAACAAAGGTAAATAATAACATGTGGACTTGTGTGATTATGTAGGTTAGGAACAAACCAGTTAGAGAAATTATTAGCGCATGTTTAGAAGGGCAGCTGTAAATGCCACCTAGCAGCCATCTTGTATGGAATTGCTTGGATCCAAGGCTTATCTATTAATTGTAAAGGGGGATTATATTTTATCAAAAAGAAAATTTAAACCACAAGCCCTGCTCTGGCTAAGAGATACAAATCATTAGATAAGGCCCACTACTAAAGCTGTTCAAGAGCATTTTGATTATTTTTTAACAGTCTTTTTTTGTTGAAAAACCATTTCTACTCTATTAATTAAACACTTTTATTCCAAAGTAAGCATTGTTGAGGACATTATAGCATATTTAAATTGCTCTATAAAAATAATACCATATTTATTGAAGTTATAAAAATTTATTAGGAAAACTGCAACAAAAATGTTCAAATAAATTTATTCAAAATTGTTTTATATCAACAAAGTTTTTAAGTAAAGCCCTCAACCATATTTATTTTAGAACAAAAGTCATCAAGAGATAACAAAAATAAAATGTTGGAAACCATTTTAAATGCACTTGAACATCCTTAATGAAGATGGCTGGCAAGAATGTTTGACACAAACCTTTTTATATGCTTTTTGAGGTAGTTGTATTATTTTGGAAGAAAGTACAGGAAAGGTGGATGAAAACATATGAAAGGGAATAAACACAATATGGCTTTTACAATGAAAAGAAGAACACATTTCACACTTTTTACATTGCTGGTATAACTTATAAGATAGGGCTATAGTGGAATTTGTCAACGGATACCTTCAGGGTGAATGGAGTGTACTTTTTCTTGACAGAAGTAATAGAGCAAGGAGGGGGTGGGGGAAAGGGTAAGGGGTAGTTTTATGTTTTGTGGACAGGGAGGAGCAACTTTTCATACTTATATGATCAAGTAAACACTAATAGTTATCAGTTTTATCCTTTTAAGAGAACTTTGGTAAAATAGCCTTCAAGTGAGAAATATAAATATAGTGAAAGAAACTAGGGCTGGGCTTTTGCTGATCATTTGTTGCCGATTATCGATGCCAATCATTTGGTTTACTTTGCTTACAGTATCACAAAATGTAATATGCAAAACAACTTACATAAAATCTTTGATTACAAACGATTTTTTTATTTATTAAATTTCTAGTAAAAATATTAATAAACATAAAAAAAATAATCATAATGAACTTAGATATGCTGTGGAAACTCTTTGAAAAAGGATAAGGAGGAAGTTCTTTGATATGAATTCAAAACGCTCAGTAAGTATAAAATTACTAATAATTTATAATAATTCTTTCAAATCTTGCACAAAGCTATTCAAAGGCTAAGATTCTGTTTATTTGTTTTCATCTTTTCCATGTAGAATAGCTAACAATTATTATTTATATTTATATTTAAATAATATACTTAAACTAAACAATAGTGATAAATGACAAAATGAATATCTTATTCAAAGTAATTAAACTTAGTTATCAGTTAATATTTATAAAATAAGTAATTAAGGCAAAAAATTATTTGGGCAGTCCATTAATCATAAATTAATGGGTTTTTTTTTGTTTTTTGTGCTGCTACCCCTTAAATCCACTCTCTTACTCCGTCACACTTTCTCTTTCTTCAAGGTGAGTTTTTGCGATTGAGCTGGCCATGTCTTGGTATTGAGTATTATTGACCAAGAGGGAGTGCGAAAACAACTTTAATTTTTTTAGCAATAGCTTATGTACTAATGATTCTAATGTGCTAGGAATGAGTAAGGTTGAATTTATAGAAAGTGTACCTGCATTTGTATGGAGGGAGAGTGGAAAATCATTCAGAGAAAACCACCCTCAGTACACCTGATCAGGATTGAATCCCGATCTCTCCGTCATGGTCAGTCTAATCTATTGTGAGAGTAGCGCCTTAGACCATGCAGCCATAAAAGTGAGCTGAGTTGGGTTTTTTTGTAAATAAAATTGGGGCTGGAATAGAGTTGATACAACAGCTAGCAGGTTAATTTATGTTAGTTTATGTAAACCTACATGTACTGAAAATTAACAAAAAATGCCATATTTAATTTTATTCTTAGCTAGATTGGTGCTTATTTTAACTAGGCTTAACCATTACACAGCATACCTAGCTAACATTTTAAAAAACATTCTAAAAATTGGTAAGTTAGAAGTGATAAGATAAGACAAACAACAAACAAAATTAATTTTCTAACTTATTTTCTTACAACATATATTGTGGTACTGTAGAGTCAGCAGTTCAAATTGTTGTATTTGAACGCGGATGTGTCTATATGTATATTTTGTAGAGGTGAGCAAGACATTCTCACATACTTACAGTCCATGAACCCCAAGCTGGAATGTGCCTGTGTAGTAAAAGAAGTGTTGCACATTTTAGGTGCGAGTATGTGTCTTGAGTTTTATTCTTGTTACAGTCTTGTTGAGTGGCTTGTTGAAAGCTACCAGGGAACAGGCTCGGGCTGTTTTCTAGTTGAACCCATGTAGGTAAAGATAATGTTAAGGGTTCAGGGCTAACACTCATGTAGGCTGGGGAAATAGCTCGTGGGACTGTAAGATGGGACAAAGGTTCGTTTGAAGTGCTTATACCTAATTCTTGTACGACTTGTAAATATCCTTTTATAGTCCATACTTATTTTATAATAGAAGTCTAAAGAAAAAAAAACATTGCCAAATACTATACCTTTCCTGGGTTTGGGCTGGAAAACATCACTAGTTCGAACCCAGGCAGTGACAGTATTAAATTTGTGTTTTTCTAATTTGTTTCATGTTACTTTAACTGTGTATTGTGTTCTAAATCATATGAAGCTTTGACAGTCCTAGCAAGCCAGTAGGGGAAAATATATGGCTTGAATAAAAAAATTGAACCCAGATCATAGGCTGGAAATGGTAATGGATGTAAAGTAAAATATTCTAATTCAAAAATTATCTAACCATTAAAAAAAATCATTGTACATTAATATTTAACTGTTCTTTTTTCTTATAATTCTGTGAGCCAGTAAATCACAACTTTTCTTTTCAAGTCTTAGCTTATCTTATACCTAGCTAAACTTATGTTCTTAAAAATAACACACAGAAAATATGAAGTATGTATGTAAGAGTAAATAGGCCTAGATCAAATTGTACTTTTATTTCTTTTACAAGAACTAAATGTTGTTGAAGTACCTTTCACAAAATACACTGGATTCTGGTTAATTGGGACACATCGGGCTAGGTCACTCTGGCCCAATTAAACAAAGTTTTAATGGTACAAATATTTGTTTAAAAATACTGTAACTAAAGCGAAAATCAAACAAAATGTACATATGTAAAATGAATATACAGTACATACTTGTATGTGTCAAGTAAGGGTTACACATTACTAAAGAGTTATTTTTTTGAAAAAAATTATCAAGTGTACCCTGCCGTGTTTTATTGCCTGCACCTGTACAAAGTCGGTGCAGGTATCTATTGCTGATAAAGGGCTGCCTTCGTTGCCTTCCTGCATGAAGTAACATCTAAATTCAGTTCTATATTTCCTGGCATCCTGGTTAGTCACTTGCTTAGGTGTTTCATTGTCATTGTTTTCTTGTTCTTCTCTTATTTCCGAGTATCTTGCCACAATTTCTTCAATAATTGTATCCTCATAATCTTCATTTCCATCATGGAATTGAAAGTTTAAGGTTATCATCAATGCTTAAAGAATCTTCACAATTTCGGACGTGTTGCAGTTCTAGACACATTTCATCGTCTGTAAGTATAACTGCATCTGAATCACAATTGGTCACAATTCTGAATTGTTTTACTGTTTATTCCTCGCCAGCTATTGGCGATAAATTGTACAGCTTTTAACAGTGAAACATTTGCACTAACTTCTATTGCTTTTGAAGATATCAGTAGATTTTCCTCAATCACTTCAAGGATGTAATTAACCAGCTTTCCACAATAATACGTCTTAAATTTTTTTATAATTCCTGCGTTCATAGGCTATATCAGGGATGTGGTGTTAGGGGGTAAAAATTCCAGTTCAATATTTTAAAACCATCTACATGATGGTGTCCCGTACAGTTGCCCAATATCAACAGAATTTTTCTGGACTTACGTTGCAGTTCCACGTCCCAGTTCATTAGCCATCGCATAAAATGTGGTCATCCACGTCTTCTTATTTGCATAATATGAAACTGGTAAACTGCCTATAGTAAGCCCCTTGAAACAACGAGGTTTAGCACTTTTACCAATAACCAAAAGTTTGAATTTATCACTTCCTGACATGTTTGAGAAGCACAGCACAGTTACATGATCCATTACTGTCTTAGAACTGAACAGTGCTATGTGTTTATAGGTCAGGGAACCATCCGTTGTAGCACGATAATACAGGCCTGTTTCATCAGCGTTATAATTGTCATCCACACTAAATTTTTTAAACAACTCTGATAGTTTTTCAGATTTCCAATGGTCAATGCTCGTAGTATCAGCACTGTCCTTCTCGCTATGTGCTTTTTTGTAACTAATGTCATGTCTGCACTTCCAATGAGATAACCAACCATCCGTTGCTTTGAAATTTACATGACCTAGCTTTTTGGCCAACTCTTCTGACTTAGTTTTTAGCATAGGGCCACTCACACGCACACCTTGTTTAGTTACAATGGAAAACCATTGATTTAAAGCATTCTCAACGTCTGGATCTTTGCCTTGTCTCTTTCGCTTATGAGATGTTTTATTTAAACCCGCGCAATGTCCATTCCTCTCTAAGTTTTTCTCGTTGCTGTAACAGTCGTGAAATTATAGATTTCAGCACCTTAATTATCTCCGCTAGCTGCCGATGACTGATGTTAGGAGGTTGACTTTTTATCTTGTCAAGAATAGCGATTATTTCCTAACTCAGTGCACTGTTTGTTACAGTTTTTATTTGATGTTAATCCACACAATGAACTGTTATACGCATAACTTAGTGTTCTCGTAAACAATCATATACTGCAAGCATGTCAAACAAAATATGACTACCACAATAACAAACTCGGCTGCAGCCCGCAGAATATCTATGCTACGAGCTTGAGAGCCTACATTACCTTCATTGCCCCAATTAAGCGGAGAGTTGGCCCAAATAGGCAGAATAAATTCAAGGTAAATACTTGTTTTGTGTCTGTTCTTAGGGTTTTGTCCCAAATAAATGGCTGCTCCAATTAACTGGAATCCACTGTAATAATTTTTTAATAACAACACAATATTAGCTTTTAGCGCCATGTCTTACTACCCATTTGGGTTATACACCTATGTATCAATTTACACTATTGAATTAGGGATAGTAATTTGGAGGACAAGGGCTCTAAGTAGTATTAAATGTTGTTAATTGTTTTTACTTATCAGTTATAAATGATACTTCCTGTCATATATTTCTAGTTGTAATTGCTGTTCATTTTAATTTACAAATAACTGTTAAAAATCATTGACTACAAAGAGATACTTGTTTAAATATAACACAAGGAATCATGCTGTTTTGAAATTGTCACACACTATTGAGTTTGGTCAAGGAAAGTGTTACCGAACCAAGGTTTGATATTTTTGATATGGTTTCGGTCATAAACATTTGTAACCAGCCTCGATACTTGTACCACAAAAATGCTCTGGTCATAAACAGCAATATCAGGTTGATCGCATAAACACGCCTATTGTCAGTTTCTCACCAAGTATTGCCCTTGAAATGTACCCTTTAGCGATATCTCTGTCTCACTGGCAAGCCGCCACGTACGAGTCACCACAAACTGTATTTTCAAACTTTTTACCTCCCTGAACAGAAAACCTGTCACTTCTCCCCATTCTTCTTTTCACCTCCCTCGCCATATAAAAACAATAGTACAAACGACCATAATGTCTTGCACCCAGCCTAAAACTGATGAGTCACCACTACCTCACTTCTCATAATTAGACTCAAAATGCCGAGATCAGCAAAATCTGCTGCTGATGATGATCAGATTGGCAATCGGCATCATCCCAGCCCTAAAATAAATGTAAATTTCTGGAGGGTAGATTTCAAGGTCAACACAATGTGGGAGATATTCCTCTGTATAAAGTGTTAAAGAACAAGAGGATAGATATTAGGAGGGACATGCGCTCAATACTAGATTATGAATACTCAACTGCTTAAGTATTTTTTCACCTTAGTACTTGATTACATTTAGTTATTAGTTAATATTTATAGAATGTCTAAAAAGTAAATTTTGTGATTTATTATTACAATTTTATTTTCAGTAAATTATTTGTAATATAAGCAGTAAAAATTGTTAGCTGCATATGATTTCAAAGATTCAAAAATAAATTAAAAATGTATATATATTAAAATATTTCACCTTAAAAATATAGTATTGAATTTTGATTAAAAATTTAACCCAATTTAACTAATATAATTCAATTGTATTTATTGTATAACCGCGATAGCTGATACACTCTTGACCAATACTATACATATTAATAAATACAAGTAACCTTGATATATAAAATCAACTTATACTCACGGTTAAGCATTTTTGATTTGTAGCAAGAGGCTTGCATCACTCATCTTCCTTACCACCCTGCCCTCCCTGCTCACCCCAACCTCTTATTTTTCAAATGGTTTCCACATAATATTCTAGGTTTTTGATTTTAAACATGGTTTTTATTCTAAACTAAATCTGTCATAATAGCATTGGCCCCTTTTACGATTTTAAATTTGAATTAATAAATTAGAGGATTCATCCTATTTAATAATATTACTTTTAGGATTGTTATATTACTAATTTACTATGATGAGAATTGTTGGTTAGGAATGTTCCCTGTCGGATGTTCTGGAAAACTGTCCTGAAGGGGTGGATGCTCATTCAAAGAAAAGGAGACTTAAGACTGAGGACCATCCTGAAGTTGTGGAGGTCCTTTCGAAAGCCACAGGACCTCAGACAGAAGATTGTCCCAGAGTGTTGGAAATTCATTCGGATACTACAGGATTAAGAACTTCGTCCTTATTTCACACAAGAGTGTTTTGTTCAACCTCCAATCCTGAGATGAGACGGCGCTTGGCATCATCCAGTGTCCCTCCATCTCCCTTCCAGGGATTGCTGACCAGCCAACTCATATGCACTCAATGTGGATACAAGGTGAGTGTCACACTCTTATTACTTGGGGGAGCAGTCCACTGTCTACTCAAGGGAAACAAGCACAGTTTCACTCAGATAGAAAGTTTGTGGATACAAGGTGGAAGTCACTCTTATTACTTGGGGGAGCAGTCCACTCTATACTCAAGGGAAACAAGCACAGTTTCACTCAGATAGAAAGTTTGTGGATACAAGGTGGATCACACTCTTATTACTTGGGGGAGCAGTCCACTGTCTACTCAAGGGAAACAAGCACAGTTTCACTCAGATAGAAAGTTTGTGGATACAAGGTGGAAGTCACTTCTTATTACTTGGGGGAGCAGTCCACTCTATACTCAAGGGAAACAAGCACAGTTTCACTCAGATAGAAAGTTTGTGGATAAAAGGTGGATGTCACTCTTATTACTTGGGGGAGCAGTCCACTCTATACTTAAGGGAAACAAGCACAATTTCACTCAGATAGAAAGTTTGTGGATACAAGGTGGATGTCACTCTTTTTACTTGGGGGAGCAGTCCACTGTCTACTCAAGGGAAACAAGCACAATTTCACTCAGATAGAAAGTTTGTGAATACAAGGTGGATGTCACTCTTTTTACTTGGGGGAGCAGTCCACTCTATACTCAAGGGAAACAAACACAATTTCACTCAGATAGAAAGTTGTTGATAGTTCAGTGGTTTGAGCATTGATATACTAAGCCAAAGGTCTCAGGTTTGATTCCCGTGTCTTGGTGTCTTTTCCAACTTAAAGAATAGGATATTTAGATGTGGATATAACCGTAACTAACAAATATAATAGCTTGGTTATTTAATCCATCATAAGTTATAATAGTTTAACCTGCACTGGTGAGCACACAGACAAAGGTGTCAATTTTGTCTTGTCTGTCTTATTTTATTAGTGTAAGTGCTAGTAACTTAAACTATATAAGCCACACTAGAATGTGTACTAAAAGAATTGAAAATCACATTTTGGGAAAAACCACCTCCAGTCTGGGATTGAACCTTGGCCTTCTGAGTAAGTGTCACTCACATTGGTGCCATTTTAGACATAAATATCCTTGTGTTCAGATTACCAATGAAAAATAATCATGTACAATCTGTGGTGCTTTATCAGTAAAACTTAAACAGGGATTTTAACTTTTAACCTTCAATTTTATTTTCCATCTACTTTGTCAACTCAACTATTTAGATTAACATTCATGATAATTTGTTATTCCTCTTGACTATCCACTAGAACTGTGCTTTGGTTCTAAAATGAGTGTTGACTGCTATTCAATAACACTGCAGTAAATCAAATGAGAATATGAATTTAAATGAAAATCTGAATAACTCACATTAGCACAACATTAATTTTGTCTTAACTTTTACTTTAACATTTTTGAAAAAAACTAAATACCACAACATTAATTTTGGCTTATTCCTTACTTTAAGATTTTTGAAAAAATAAAATAATGGACTACCCTATATTGTTGTGTTAGTCAGCAGTGCATTACGATAAATTTGACAGCCTGCCTCTGAGTCTTCCAGCTGGCATGATGACCTTGAAACCCACTTCATTGGTTTATCTTCTGGAAAGCTTTGTGGCTACAGAGCTAGTAAGAGGGGTCAAATGTGAAGGATGTAAAGAACCTCTCTCGTCCGTGCTCAAGTCACTAAATTTTGGCAAGGTATATAGCAATTACTGTCAATATTTTGAAAGAATTATGCCAAGCCATCTACACAGTCACACTTTTAACCTTTTTTTCCCAGTAAAGTCACTTAAATCAAACTCTGATTAAACTTAATTAGGCCTCTTTATTAAATTTGTTTGTAAAAACTCACAAACTTGACTTTGTTCAGGATATTTTTCCAACTTTAATGTGTCTAAAAAAAGTTTTAACTACTAGAAGCTCTGATAAATATACATTTGTTACCTAAAATAAATATATATTTTCAGTATTTGCTTTTCTGTGCTGAGCTATTAATTTAACATGTCTACAATATGAAATAATTGAATGCAATAAAAACTTGCTTTATCAGATTTGAACAAAATATTTTAAGCAGTCTGTAAAATAAATGGTCTTTGAAGTTAAATAACACAATATAATATATTTTTCCAACATAAAACAATAAAATTTAACTTGATTAATCTTTTGGAATACTTGTGGTATTCAATTTGGCTTTGCCTCAAATAAAAAAGGTGGAATTTCCATAGCCCTAGTTTATGAGTTTACCATAATTATATATAAAATACTTTACCACTTCTTTCCATTATTTCACTGTGGAAACAAATATTTTCTTTTATGCTTTTTACCACTTGATAAAGCAAATGCCCACCAGTGAAAAGTATACTGACTGATAGAGTATATCGTCAACTCTCTTGTGATAGGTCAAGTAAACAAAGCACTAGTAGAGTCTGTGAGAGGTGTGTGTTTACAAAGACTAACTTACATAGCTATAAGAAGCTTACATATGCCTTTCAAAAGCCAAAGTTGAATTAAATGTTAAAATAGTTTTTGAACCTTCATTGTTAACTTGTACTAAGTTGAATGAATTTTTTTAGTATTTATTAATCTGTATAATCAATGTTTCCTCTAACTTTCTCCATTACAAAAGAGTGATGGTACTTTCTAGTTTCTTCTCAATTAAATTTAGCTTCACCAATTTCCTTAATACTTTTGTTTTGTTGTAGGAATAATCTCAAACTCATTGCTACTAATAATTTATCATAATTTCTTATCATGACGACAATGACAGCATTACTGTTTATATTAGTGCCGGGTTGATGTTTGATGTCTAGAAACGTTAATGATCCATACATTCTGATTGTGGTGGGTGTTGTTTTGCAGCTTCCACAGTGCCTCTGTTTCCACATTTCAAGAACTGCTTGGCAAGACAGCGGCCACGCTTACAAAAGGCACGATTTAATAGAGTTTCCTCAACTGCTATGCATGGAGCCTTACCTTTATCCTCACTGCAGGGGTGAACAGGTGACAAAACAAAAATGTTGTGATAGCTCTTCAAGCATTAAGGGTCAATAAAATAACTAAACATGAGCAAGGTTCAATACTTTATTCAATATAATGTCTGTGTGTATGTATAGTTACTAGTATTACACAGTTTTAAATTAATAAAAACCATCAAAGTCTATACTTGTAGCCTTTGTTAATAAGATGCCATATTAAAGAAATATTTCAGAAGTACTTTAGCTAAGGAAAAACTTATTTTAGTTTTGATTAAAGATTTGTTAAATCTGCTTTTTTATATTGAATAATTTTTTCTGAAATCTGTGAATTTGAATCTTAGGTAATACACTTAGTGTAAGAGGTTAACATTCCTGCAAAAGTATTTTTTCCCCTCAGTTCTGATTGTATTCGCAGCAACTCGGCTTAGTATATAGTGGCTATGGTAAATTTAAGTACCTAAATGTTGTTTTTTACTATATGGCACCAAATTCACTTGGTGTGTGAAGGTGTGCTAATTATATCCAATTAAGTGGTAAATTAATTATCTGGTTGCTAAATTTGTCTTAAAATTATATTTTTAAGCCACAAATAAGCAGTATGTGAGATCTAAAAAAAAAAATTAATTTTAAACAAATAATTATAACATTTATAAAAAAAATTGAATCCTTTAAAACTCAAAGAACACATCTAATCAGTGTGTGTTTGAGAAAGTTCAGGGAAGAAGGATATTACTAACTTTTACAGTTCAACGTTGCTCTGATTTGTACTATTCGGAAAATAATAGAAAAAAGTGTGAATACAACATGATGGTACAGCAATTATAAATGGATTTTAAAAGGTCTTATGATTCAGTTAAAAGAAAAAATTATATGAAATCTCATTAACGTTTAAGACACCAAAAAAAAAAACTTGTCAAGCTAATTGATGTATGTTTGACTGATAAGCATGGCAGAGTACGGGTTGGATGTTACTTACCAGATACTTCCGAAATACATAAGGGATTGAAACAAAGAGATGCACTTTCCCCTTTACTTTTTATCTAGTCTTAGAATATACAATTAGGTTAGTTCAGGAGAATAGGGAAGGGTTGATAATAGACTGTACATTAGGATACACAGATGCTTTAGCTTTGTTGAGAAATAATAGGGAAGCTGTAGAGTTTTAGAAGTGAACGATGAAAAGACCAAGTATATGATCAGACATAAAACACATATTGGAGACGATAATTATTTAGAGATTACTGCTTTGACAGGATCAATGTGTTTAAATATTAAGAAACAATTTTAACTAACAATAACAACATTAGAGTGGAAATTAGTAAAAAAATACTGTCTGGCAATGCATGCTATTACTCAGCAAGTTGTTGACATATCGCCTGCTGTCAAGGTATGTAAACTCAGAATATACAAAACACTAGTTTTACCAGTTGTCCTCTATGGTTGTTAAACATAGTCTCTTAACTAACATGATGAAAACAAGTTGGTTAGTAAAATATTTGATCCAAAAAGGAATGACGCTACTGGGGAGTATAGGAGGCTACATAACGATAAGTTACATAACCTATGCTTAGAGCCCTGCAAAAATTGTGAGACATGATAAAGTGAAAAGTGCCATACAAAGATGGAATCAAGTTCTTTTTTCCTTTGATAGTTTTTAGATACAATCTACAATGTTTTTGAAAAGCGAAATAAAATGAAATTGTCTTGTTACACGAAATCCTATAAAACTAAATAACACCGCTTTTACAAAAAAAAAAACAACTTTAAATAAACATGAAATTAAGCTGAAATTTTGACCATGCTGTAATTTGATTAGTATTTTATTGTAGTTTAAGCTAACTTTAGGCTACAAAATTGTGAAATATGCAGACAAACTTGACAAAGAATTTTAAAGCAAATTAATAAGGTTTCAATGATAAATTTAAATTTTGTATACATTGTCTCAAAATGTAAATAAAACGTAAACACCTCAGATAACATGTAATTTTGAATAAACATGAAATAACACCGAAAAGTGAGATTTAAAAATGAAATTTAACTAAAAATAAAACAATTTTTACGGGGCTCTACCTATACTTATCACAAGACATTGTTATGATAATCAAATCTCGTAGATTACGGTTGACAGGACATGCAGCGTTAATGAGAGAATATTGAACCATGTCCAGGGTACTGGTTAGTAAACCTAATGGGAAAAGACCATAGACTGGATAGACTAGATAGAACTATCTCAATATAGAGATAGGTGGCATACTTTTATAAGTACAGCAATGAGCTTTCGAGTTCTTAATGCCATAGAATAAGTTAGTAATGTTGCTCTGAGTGAGATTGACATGTGAATAGTTTTCTAAAGTTGTAAACGTAACTCACAGAAATCGCTGTTCTTTTTTAGGCCATAGTTCAATATCGAGTAGATCATTGAGGGGAGTTATCCAATACAATATAAAAAGTTAAAGATAGTTTTCTTTTACATCACATTACAGTATATTTAAAACAGTAATATTAATATTTAACTTCATGGGTATTAACTTTGAAATTACATTGACAAAAAAAAAGACTTTTGGAAATTATAAATTAAGACAAATAATCAAAGATATAATAAAATTACCTAGTGGTGGGTCAATTAAGAGTGATATAGACTTAAATAACTGAAGGTAGGGTTTTTAATGTGTTATTAATACACCTTAAACGGAAGATAGAACTTACAACAGTTACCAGAAAAATATAGGCCTCAATGCTCATAATTAAAACACATGACACTTTTTATAATAAGTGTGTAGGCCTTACACTTCTCTCCTCCTTTTAATGTTAATTAAATACAGCAACTTGGTGCTCATTTTTCCTTATTCAAACTTGCTATTAGAAATTGAGATTTGGATTTGACACATCTCTAACTAAAAGGGTTGGCCCTAAAATTTGTAAATGTTTCCGCAACAATAAACGTGTGATTTCATGTTTCAACAGTCACTGTTCCCGTTGAAGAAGCCTCGAGAGGAGCCAGTATCCTCAACATCTCTAAGGTCAGTCCTCTTAACTCAACACTATGTACTAGTTCTGCTCTGACCAAGAGCGTTAGGGCGCAATGATGTAATCACCATCTCTCGCACAAAGAGGCTATAAAATATTACCGTTGAATTTCTGACTATAGACTTATTTTAACAGCCAGGATTGTTTATTTTTCATATCAATAAATCGATTCCACTGACTAATAGCCCTACTGTTGCATATTAAAATAAAAAGTTTATCTTTATTTAGTGTATAGTGAAACGTTGTGAGATGTGTGTTTGTATACAGACTGAAGCACTGGTACCAGTTGGTGGCTGTAGTGGTCCATATTGGAGATGCTCACAGCGGTCACTTTGCCACATATAGGAGGGTCACCTCAAAGCTTCGCTCCAGGTCAGTGGCTCTCCAACTGAGATACTTACAATTAGTACATGCTAGTTGTTATGCATATTGTTGCACACTATCTTTAAACTCATTTTCATGGAAATTTTACATTCATTTCACAATAAAGTTTTTGTCTCCTATTACATACTATGCATAAGAGACTTGCTATGGAAAGGATACTTGCCCTTGAAGTTTAATGAAGTTCTATTGAGGGCATTCTTTGTACCCATAGTTATAGAATAAAAATAAGGGCACATAATGGAACAAATGTGTTCATCATATCTCTAAATTGGAGAGATTACATATCCATCAAAATGAAGGTGCATACCTTACCAGAAGGGGTTGTATACCCTAACAAAAGGGGTACAAGCCTATCAAAGTGGGGTGAGGGGCAATCTTTGTTAAAAGGATGCATCATAATCTACCGGAATCACAAGTTTTTAATATAGTTACTTGAAAAATCAGATTCTACACAATTTTCCATTTTGTATCCAACTAAACAATATTTTATCTCACAAAAATAGTCTTATCCTTAAACCACAAAACCACACGTTATTTTTTCTCCATTAGGCTATGGACTCTGTTCACAGCTGCCAAAGATATGACTGACAAATAAATATATACCACACTGTTGCTAGAGGGTCCTGATTGACAATACATTTACTGAATGGGGGCTCTTAGCAAGCATAACCAACAAATACTGGTGTACAATACTTTTTATAGAGGGTCACCGCCACCCTCATGCGAGATTCTGACACAATTTCTTTTCTCATAGCGCACATAAGGGCCAAGACCACCCTCCAGGAGTCCCACAGACCACAAGTCCAAAATTCGACAGCCAAACAAACCCTCTCAAACCTAAAATCACACATGTGCTGAACTGACATTTAAATGAGTGACAGTAAGAATGCTACTCAACAATTAAAAAATAACTGCCACCAGTATGTATGTTGATTTAAGTTAGAGTCAATTTTAAATACCAAATATTATGAAAATTAAGCTAGGCTAGCAAACTTCATCGGTACCTTGTAGTATTAGCTACAAAACAAGGAGAATGAAGATGATGTGGCATGATCTACTTACCCCATTGTACCATCCAAAGCGTTGCACGACGTTTCCACAATTTAACAACAACACATCAGATCAAGACCACGACGTGTAAAGAACTGACTGAGCCAACCCAAGTTCGAATGGTGACCACTAGAGGTCGCGGAGTGATAGAACCTTCCAAAGTGTTTGAAAAGAGAAGTGATTCCAGTTCTAGAATGCTCTCGATCAATTGAGCTCGTTCTCAGAGCTTCATGATCATGTGTTTTGTCATACATATCCCCTCCCTCGTGACCCATTTATGTTCCTCCCACCTTGTTCCTCGCCTTTCCTTTTCTCTGTGACTAAGCGTATTTAATGCCTGTATGTTGCTGTTACCGGCACACTTGGATTTGACTCTTGGTAGAGGAGAACGCAGCCTTGGCTGCACGTATTAAAAATGTAAGGGAAATTTAATGTTTCAGCTTAGATAATTTTAAATATGTAACTTTTCAAAATTCTTCTTTCGGCTTATTAGTTTTCTTTGTTTGTAATTTAAAATACTCTGGTAGTGGAGATTGAATTTAAATTTGATTATGATAAGGTTTTTCAAAGACTATAATAATGAACAATAAAATCATGACTGACATCGATATATATCGATGGTTAGATATTGCTTTACGAATTATCTTTGATCCTGGAAATAGATAGAAAAATAATTATGTGGTAAGATCGGATATTTAATTCATTGTGTTTAATAATACTACTTTTTGTAAATTTCTACCAATATTGATCTTTTATGGCAGATATTAACTTAGTATTGTAAATATCAGAAAATAGTATTGCAAGTAATCTTGATTTTTCTTTATTATTTATTCGTGGAGGATGTTTAGTCTTTTTGAAAAATTAAGTCTGTTTTGGTAATGGCTGAAGATAAATGCCTGAATATCTCTTGCTTTTGTTAAGAATACTTTCATATTCATTTTCTATATGTATCTATTTGCGATAGTTTGAAATATTAATTACTCTCATGGTTATATTTAGCTTAGCAGATCATTCTAGTAAATTTTAAATAGAGTTGTGTTCTTGTAGAAGATGAGTTTAGTTAATTTTAAACTATATAATATTCTTTTGTGAGTAGGCTTTATGAGAACCTTGGACTTGTAAAATTTATTAAATTTTAAAGTAAATTTACTGATGTTAATGAAGACCGTAATTTTGAAATTACCTTTTATATTAACTTTTATATACACACATATATAACCTTTTATATATTCTTAAAAAATGGTTTTCATCTCTTTATATATATATATATATATATATTCAGACACACGCAACTCACCCGGTTGCGGAAACAGTTACCAGAAGGTTGTTCTTTGTACCCTTATCTTATAAACCTCATAGCAACTCAAACATAGATAAATAAATTCCTAGCTAAATAAATAAATGAATGAATAAATAAATAAATAAATAAATAAATAACCTAAGATATATATATATATATATATATATATAAATATATATATATATTTTATATATATATATATATATATATA
>CABFWB010005550.1:13001-43613 GCA_902151455.1 Timema bartmani | reverse complement strand
ACTGTGGATTGTCCAGACGGGTGGCAAGACTGTGGATAGTCCATACGAGCGTTAAGACTGTGGATAGTACAGACGAGTATTAAGACTGAATAGCGGTAAACAAAGAAGGGCTCAATTTAAAAATGGTGACTTGTTTATCTTATTGTTATGTCATTGATGCTTTCAATTTGACGCGCACCTGGATGTTAATTTATTTGTATGATTGTTTGTTCGCAGCTGCGTCTAAAGATTGTACTTAGAAAGTTAAACTTTATTCAACTTGTAAGACCCAAGGACTAATTACCTCTTAGCTACAAACACACACACACTTTCTAAACGAGTATCAATTTATCCAGAAGTCAACCACCTCAAACACAGCTGACTAATTAAATATGGACCCTACATATAAATATATTTATTTTAATGATTACATTAATGTAAATGAAGTTTTCAAATATTTTTAATCCGACAAGTTTGGGAACGCTTTATGTCTCTTTCATAATAATTTTAATACCATGTATTTATGTGTAACGGTATAACTAGAATAATGAACAATACTATAACTATGCCTTTATTTACATGATTTATGTTATATTCACGAGTTTCAATAATATCCCAAATTGTTGATATTCTCGACTTGAACAGCCCTCACCCCATTGCAGAGTGTGTGAAGAAAGATGATACAGTCAACCCATTGGGGACCTAATCAATTAGTTCTAGATTTTAAACTGGGTGAGATACGCATGAGCTGACCATATCGTGGGGGTTCAACTGTGGGTATAGGACTACTCTTTAAAAGCGTGAAACCCGCCTAGGTGGAGTAGTTAGCTAACGCGCTAGTTTCGTGTTTAGCTAGACTACCGAGGACAGGGAGACCTAGTTTCAAATCTCACTCGGGTGAACTTGGGGTGGTGTTTCCTAAATGGTTTCCCCCTCTTCCTCCACGCAAATGCAGGTTCACTTCCTCTATATTCAACCTTCCTAATTCCAAACCCATAGCGTAACTAGTACTTAAGCTTATAGCCTGAACGTGGTGCTAAATATTATTATTTTATAAGCATGAATTCTCTAAGTGACGCCATGTCCGTGTTCCAGAAGTCCACTACAGTCATGCGGTACAGTTTCTTGCTCCTGGGTCTTCTCTTTGTTGGCGTCTTCGGCGTCTTCAAGTTTCTGTCGGCGTCAATTCTCCCGAACCTTCTAACTAACCTAGGACTGGGCCTATTAGCTATGGTTATTGCTGACCTCGGGGTCAAGCTGGTGGTCAATGTTGTACCCAGGGTCAACTTGCCTCATCTGGAGAAGAGAGCAGTCTTCATTACAGGTAGGTCACAGGTAGGACAGGTAGGTCCCAGGTAGGACTACGACACGCCACATCTATATAATAAAAGCCATGTGGTGTCTCATCTATCTGTCCACGGTTTTTTTCAAACTCGCCGATAAGCTACAAAGCTGATCGCACACTGATTACCTAGATATTGTAGTTATCCCCAAAATTCTCAAAACTGAATATTTTCTCATGGGAGGTAGAGGGAATTCTACACGCTACGATAATGTGGTTAGAGTTATAGATATATTTTGGCCTACGAAACATTCGATCTCCATAAGTAGAATCCAAAACTTGAAAAAACTAAATCCCAATAAACTGGCAGAGCCATGGACACAAATTACGCTACCTGCAGCTTAAAAACTCTAGAAATTTATATTAAAAAAAACAGGGGATCAGACTTTGAGTGAAATCCGCGCCATTTGGAGACACACTTGAGTATGTGTTTAACAATGATGAGTGAGTTTTTCAAAATAGGTGAACATTTTATTTATTTATAAGGAACTATTTCAAATCAAGATTGAAGTATTTCGTAATTTTCCAACTAAAGAATATTTTAGATGCAATCGAACAATCGGTATACGATAGGGTTTGCGTTTTACAGGCTGCAGTTCAGGGTTCGGGCTACAGCTAGCGAAGCGTCTGGACGCCCTGGGAGTGACGGTCTACGCCGGTTTAAGGAACTCCCAGTGCGCAGGTGCACTAGAACTTCAAGCCACATGCTCTAAGAACCTGCACATTGTCATCATTGACGTCACCAAGGATGAGGACGTTAAGAACGCGGTCAAATACGTCAACAAAACCATCGGAGACAAAGGTAGGACGTCATCACTCAGTGAAATACGTCAACAAGAACATCAGGGACAAAGGTAGGACGTCATCACTCAGTGAAGTTCGTCAACAAGAACATCGGGGACAAAGGTAGGACGTCATCACTCAGTGAAATACGTCAACAAGAACATCAGGAACAAAGGTAAGACGTCATCCCTCAGTTAAATTCGTCAATAAGAGCATCACGGACAAAGGTAGGACGTCATCACTCAGTGAAATACGTCAACAAGAACATCAAGGACAAAGGTAGGACGTCATCACTCAGTGAAATACGTCAACAAGAACATCAAGGACAAAGGTAGGACGTCATCCCTCAGGGAATTACGTCAACAAGAACATCAAGGACAAAGGTAGGACGTCATCACTCAGTGAAATACGCCAACAAGAACATCAAGGACAAAGGTAGGACGTCATCCCTCAGGGAAATACGTCAACAAGAACATCAAGGACAAAGGTAGGACATCATCCCTCAGTGAAATACGTCAACAAGAACATAAGAGGCAAAGGCAGTACTAGTAAACGTCTTGCCCGAAGAATGTTTGGATATATTTTGAATCCCGATGTGTGCATTGGATTTGGGTTACTCTTTGTGATCCTCACTATGCCACCGTCCTCTCTATAAGAGAAAGCTGGTGTATTTTCTTAGTATTTACTTCCCTTAAGAGAGTGTTATCTACGGAAATGGTTATGCTACTGCCAATGAAGTGTGTTAGTTCAATGAAGTGTGTTACTGTCAATGAAGTGTGTTTGTCTATTCTGGCAGTATTCTGGTCCCTCGTAAACAACGCAGGCATTTCCATCTTCGGTCTGACTGAGTGGGTGGACGTCACCGAGTACCGCCGTTTGTACGAGACCAACGTCCTTGGCTGTGTTCGTGTGACACAGGCTTTCCTGCCTCTTCTTCGTGAGAACCAGGGCAGGATCGTGGTCACAGGCAGCGTCTCAGGTCAGAGGGGCACAGTTCACTGCTCGTGTCGGCAATATTGGGGGAAATGTGCATGTCAGAGTCTTATAGTCTGGTTTGTTGGAAGGTCGGGGTTCAAATCACGTCCTGGTGTACTGAGGGTGGTTCCTCCACGTGCATGTGGATATAGTTCTTCTAAATTCAATCTCTCTCGTCCCTACTCCATTATAGTGTGGAAAGTCCGGACGGGTAGTAAGACACGGCAGTATCCTAATAGGATCAGAATAACACGATGATGCAGTGGGGAAGGATATTTACAGTGATGCTCTCGGGAGCAACTTCTAAAATGGGGGGTTAAAAGGTCATAAGACTTGTTTCTCTTATTTTTTGGCAATAAATTATTAGTTTATAATCTAAGTAGCATAATAGGTCTGATAATTTTAGTATGTAATTAGGGTAGAACTCTGTGAGGTGGATGGTCGATAAAGTTGACTTTGGTGGTTACACACTGTGAACACACTGTGAGAGACTCGTTAATTTGATGCACGAAAGATAAAATATAGATATAGAGCTTTGTGAGGGCTCAATCACCAACACGTGGGTGTGTAGAGCTTGTGTTAGCTTGTAAGCCGTGAACTAATAAAGTGATATTTTTCTTAGTACTAAGATGAGTAACTATTGTTGTTTCAGGTCGTTTCGCCTACCCCTTCCTTATCCCGTACTCCATGACCAAGTTTGCTCTGACGTCATACGTGGACGGACTGCGGCGAGAGATGAGACAGTGGGGTGTGGGGGTGTATTGGGTGCAGCCTCACCTTTACAGGTACAGTAGGAGCATTATCATCAATCATAAATATTTAGGCCATGCCGGGAATCTAACCCGGAACCTTTAACTGTGGGAAAACCTTATTTGACAGCTATAAACCTTTCTATATCTACTTTCATGTATTCATATAGCCAGAGATGTGATGTGCATCTGTCACTTGTGATAGATATGTTCAATGTTGACCTAATACAACATGTTTGTAGTTTCTGAACGTATTACTGTGCTGTGGGCACACAATCCATGAACCAATTACAGACAGTGGCGTAGCCAACACTATCAAGAAGGGAAAACCTATTATATCTCAACAGTCTGGCTCATATTACTCGCTGATGTTTGTTCATCCGACAAGACATAGAAATGTATCAGTTCTTCTCTTTCGAGGGGCGGTAACCTTAGAGGAGTGAAATGACAATTGACAACCAAGTATGGCGAGTGACAAGTGGAGGAAGTGAAAACAAGATATAATATTTTCTCCGTGCATTTATTTCAGTTTTATCGCTTAAGGTTGTTAACAATATCACATACACCTTTGTGTTTAGTTTCATAACTGTACAGTAGAAAGTCTGGGAAACTTGAGTCTCACAGTGTACCCTGACGCTACGCCCCTCGCTCATTGACTGTAGCCTCACAGTGTACCCTGACGCTACGCCCCTCGCTCATTGACTGTAGTCCTCACAGTGTACCTTGACGCTACGCTCCTCGCTCACTGACTGTAGCCTCACAGTGTACCCTGACGCTACGCCCCTCGCTTACTAACTGTAGCCTACTGTTGTTGGTTGATTTCAGGACAAACCTATCTGAACTGGAGGTCGTGGTCAGGCAGTCAAACCAGGTCTGGGGCGCTGCCACAGAGGAAGTCAAAAGTTCATACGGTGAAGATTTCTTCAAAAACTACCTGGTAAACTGTGAACATTCTTAACAATTCTTTGTTACGGTGACCCACTAAAACTTTGAAATACATTTCAGACTTTCAGACTTGTCATGGTATTTAGGCAGTGATGTGCTATTTAAAAATAAGAAAATGAAAGGTAAAATATATCTACAAACTACAATCATTGACAAACTTACATCTGAATAATATAAATTTTAAAAAATGGCATGTCACAATTGTAAATACTTTCTCAAAAATAGTTTATCGGTATACTAGCCTCAAAGTGATTTTTTTTAAGTAAAAACGAAAAAAAATTCTTATTTATCAGTAAAACTCTTCACATATACAAATCCCTGTTTTATCCTCAAGGTTTGACTATGCAACATTTAAATATCGAGTTTGAACGAAATCCATAAATCCGCTTCGGGTGTGGCCCAGGGACAGACAGACAGAAAGACAGACAGAGAGAACCGCAATACCCATATTTATGAATATGAGGGCACAAACATCAAAATTCATTATAATACTGAGGTAAAAATGTTCACAAGTATATGGGAGGGGAGGTAAACTATACAAGAAGGATACATGCGGGAGTCCAGTGTTACCACCTGTGGCAGTTGAATGTGGGAGAAAATATTTTTCAACAGGAAACAGTCGATTCATCCAATAGTAATCTAATCTACAAGAATTTAAACAAACTAGATTGGATATAAGTAAACTGTTGTAAGTTTTGTAACACGCATGTGCGACAGACACTAGATCAAGGGAAATACAGTGCTCAGGTGTTATTACTTATCCTGAAGCTAGCAACCGGGAGTCGAACACGTACAACTGGTACAAGTGTAATGTTTTATTCTCTTGTTCTCAGGAGAGAGGGACGGGCTATATTGGAGAGAATGCTAGCAACAATATTGATGAACCTGTGAGTGATCTCATAGATGCTGCTGTTGGAGCCACTCCTCAGGTGAGAGATTACGTCCTCACTGTCATATCTGCTGGACAGTTGACTTCCTCTCTAACTAGATAACAAACTTTCTGGCCTTGAGAAACTGGGACGTAAGCTATTCATTCATTCAACCCTATCCTGCCACTCGACCTTCTTCAAACACATGCTCCATATTAACCTCCCATCGAACACATGTCCATATTAACCTCCCATCGAACACATGTCCATATTAACCACCCATCGAACACATGCTTCATATTAACCTCCCATCAAACACATGCTCCATATTAACCTCCCATCGAACACATGTTCCATTATTAACCTCCCATCGAACACATGTCCATATTAACCTCCCATCGAACACATGTCCATATTAACCTCCCATCGAACACATGCTTCATATTAACCTCCCATCAAACACATGCTCCATATTAATCTCCCATCGAACACATGTCCATATTAACATTCCATAAAACACATGTCCATATTAACCTCCCATCGAGCACATGATACATATTAACTTCCCATCACATGTGCATATTAACCTCCCATCAAACACATGTTCCATTAACCTCCCATCGAACACATGGTCCATTAACCTCCCATCGAACACATGTTCACATTATGCTCCCATCGAACATATGTTCCATTAACCTTCCATTAAACACATGCCCATATTAACCTCCCATCAAACACATGTTCACATTAATCTACCATCAAACACATGTCCATATTAACCTCCCATCGAACGCATTTTCCATTAACCTCCCATCAAACACATGCTCACATTACCCTCCCATAGAACACAGGAGATTGTGTCCAGTATTAGTTATTTTAATTATAGAGTATATGCAATAAAAAAAACTAATATTGGTGGAGTTTGGTTGTTCCGGTATTGCTATATACCAGGCATGAAGGCCAAGTTTGAGATGTTCCTGACCAGATACCCGCCGATATACCTGATTGAGCTAATGTTTCTGTTGTTCCAGTACTGCTACACACCAGGCATGAAGGCTAGGTTTGAGATGTTCCTAGCCAGATACCTGCCGATATACCTGATTGAGCTAATGTTTCTGTTGTTCCAGTACTGCTACACACCAGGCATGAAGGCCAGGTTTGAGATGTTCCTAGCCAGATACCTGCCGATATACCTGACTGATATCTACACAGAGATGAATGTAAACCTGAAGTTTCCTGCAGCAGGTAATAACACTAGAACATTCACAATTTCATTATTTTCCCACCCATCCACCTCGCGTTAAAACATGTTATTTATTTACATACCGAGCTGTGATGTGTTTGAACGACACAAGTAGCGTTGAGCTTTTCTCTTGACCGGTTATCAAGCCACACTTGGTAAGTATGTGTGTGTATGTGGTTTTTATTATATTGTTTGTATCATGATTTATATAAATGTTGTGGTTCGAATGATTTATTAAGTTAATTAATGATATATGAATGAGATAAGCTATACATTACTCTATCAGATTATGATTGTGAGTTTTATTGATTTGTATGAAATTGTCTGATTGTCAAGTTTTTAACATTTATTTTATTAATATTTTCTTTCATTAAGCGACTTATTTTAAATTTAAAATATTGACTATGGGTCGTTTTGTAACCTGTTTCGGTGATGTACCTTTTATTTCACCAGATTAAATAAATACATTTAAGTTAAAATAAAATTATTCGCACATACACAATATATTGTAGTTCGTGGCAAAGCTTATAAAAATCAGCACCGACCTCCCCGTAACCAGAGTCTATTGCAAGCCCGTTGTCTTAGACCACGTGACCAAAGGTTTGGCTACATCTACGTTTGTTAAGTTGGTATCGGGCCCGCAGTACTTTCGGTCATTGATAATTTCATTGATATTTGTCGTAATTTGTTCCAGTTCTTGAGAGAAAGAGGCTTCAGCGGGACTCTAAGAAGCTTCACTGAAGACAAAAGATGAAGACTTGATCTTATCATTCTTAGTCAGAAAATATTTCAATGATACAGCGAAAGGGACTGAGCAGTCTGTATAAATAAACAATCAATGATGAGCCACGACTGAAACATACAAGCTCGGCTGTAACTCCGAGAGGACTTGCCTCATGGAATTAATTATAGCTCCACTCTTATATTTACAAAGAGATTAAATGATCGTTGCTATGTTTAAGATAGCTTGTAAGTCGATTGTAAGTCGAGTTCTATTAAAACTCTGGTTAAACACTATGATACTATCTTAATATCTAGAGACTTAATTCTTTACAGTTATTAATAATATCCTTGGTTTGTTGCGGTCATTGTCTTGGTGCAGGATCAAACTATCAGCAACATGCTATAGTTCTATAAAACAGAGAGAGAGAGAGATGCGGAGACGTGGCAGTAGGCCTAAAGTCACTTGGCCTAAAGTCATTTGGCCTAAAGTCATTTGGCCTAAAGTCATTTGGCCTAAAGTCATTTGGCCTAAAGTCATTTGGCCTAAAGTCACTTGGCCTAAAGTCATTTGGTCTAAAGTCATTTGGCCTAATGTCATTTGGCCTAAAGTCATTTGGCCTAGAAGTCATTTGGTCTAAAGTCATTTGGCCTAGAAGTCATTTGGTCTAAAGTCATTTGGCCTAGAAGTCATTTGGTCTAAAGTCACTTGGCCTAAAGTCATTTGGCCTAAAGTCATTTGGCCTAGAAGTCATTTGGTCTAAAGTCATTTGGCCTAGAAGTCATTTGGCCTAGAAGTCATTTGGCCTAGAAGTCATTTGGCCTAGAAGTCATTTGGCCTTAAATTCAGTTAGCCTAGAATTCATTTGGCCTAAAGTCAGTTGGCCTAAAATTCAGTAAGCCTAGAATTCATTTGGCCTAAAGTCAGTTGGCCTAAAATTCAGTTAGCCTAGAATTAATTTGGCCTAAAAGTCATTTGGCCTCAAAGTCAGTTGGCCTAAAGTGATTTGGCCTAGAGTGAATTTTGAATTTAAAAAAATTCGATGTTGCTAATTTCGCTAGGAGTACCAAAAGTCATTTGGCTTAAAAGTCAGTTGGTCTAAAGTCATTTGGCCTAAAATAATTTAGCCTAATTTAAAATAAGAATTAAATAGCCGAAGCTATTATTTAAGCTTTTTAGTGAGGAATTTTCCATCTAGATATCATATTCTTAAAATTGAAAAAACACCTGGACACGGGAATTGAACCCGGGATTTTAGACTTAGTAAGTCAATTCTCTAAGCTATCCAGGAATCGTCCCGTGCACAGGGTCATTCTTAATTCTAAAATATAATTTTAAAACCTTCGGGTATCTTCGTAAAATAAGCACTGTTAGTTTTTTCATCTGATTATAGATAGCACAAGAGATGGGTAGATGGTGTTAAGATATTTCTAAAGACATAGACTTTATTTAAACACAGACCTACTCTACTTACTTACTCTATGGCATTAAAAACTCGAAAGTTCATTGCCGCACTCACGAAATTACGTCACCTATCTCAATCTTGAGCTACTTCTATCCAATCTATCTCATTACACGCTATGTTTCTCGGGTCTATCCAAATGTTATCCTCCCATCTGCGTCTGGGTTTTATCAGTAGCATTTTCCCATTGGACGCGGTTCTAGATACTCCCATTCACCCTGCATGACCTTTAATGTTGGTATTTGTATTCTCTGTATCTATGGAAATGTATGTATTATGTCTCTTTAACAAATAAACTAAAATAAACTAAAACTCTGCATGAACCGCCCACCGTAACCTGCGAGATTTTATTACCCTATCAATGTTTGGTGATGAGTACAGGGTATGCAGCTCATAATTATGTAGCCTCATTCACTACCCACTATCTTCATACATTTTTGGACCCAATATCTTCCTAAGCACCGTGTTTTCGAACACCCTAAATTAATTTTTGTCATTCAAGGTAAGAGACCACGTTTCACACTCATAGAGAACAACCGGCAAAGTTATGGTTTTGTATATTCAGAGTTTTACATTTATTGACAGCAGGTGAGACGGCAACAACTTACTGACCAAGTAATAACAAGCATTTCCCGACTGTATTATTTTCCTAATTTCTAATATTGTTATCGCTAGTTAGAACTGATTGTAAATATTTTAACTCACTAACCCTATAAAATGATATTTTGTTTGCAGTAATATCTAAATTATCAACCTCAATCTGTGTTTTCTGTGTGATCATATACTTAGTCTTGTCATACTTGAANGGTTCTTATTCATTAATATGAATTATATGGTCAACACAATTCAACCGTAAAATATCTTCTAGAAGCAAAAAAAAAAAAAAATCAACACACTAATCCGGCAGTGGTTCCCGAACTGTGTGCTCCGTGGATCCAAAGGAATCCGTGGACAATACCCAGGAGATCCGTGGATTAATTTCTGTAATGGCTTCTTTGAATTCTAATTAATTAAAAAATTATATTTTGACTAAAAAAATTATGAAACTTCTTTAATTGACTAAAAAATATGTTTATTTCATTATAACGGTTATAATAATATCTAACCAAGAAACCCCCTGTTGAATATCTTTATTTCCGATTGAGCCACCGCAGTTTACACTGTCGGTGCAATATTTTCTTGCATATTGCTGAACTTCTCACTAGGCCCAAAATCACACTTGTTAGTTTTTGCAGTGAAATTGTTATTTCCCTCCCTCATGCTTCTTCAAGAATATCCTCATGTGTTTAAATGGGTAATACTTAAAACTTTTACAGTTTCCAACAACTTAAGTGTGCGAAGCTGGATTTTCATGCTATGCGGCAACAAAATCTAAATATCGTTACGGACTGAATGTTACACTACAACCACTCCCAACTTTAAAGAACTATGTGAGACGAAGAAGCAACACCATTAATCACACTAGTAACCTGTAAAGTAATATTGAATGTACAGTACATAATTTTTAATGTATACTTTTTGTGTTAGCCTGGATGTTTTATAATATACATTTTTAATTTTGGGTACCAATCATCCGGACATCCTATATTTATGTGAGCAAGGATATGAGTATTCATGGATGTTTTACAAGGCCTAAAGGGGTATGCGAGCAAAAACGTTTAAGAACCACTTCACTAAAGCAATGCTAACTCACATACATGCAAAAAAACAACGACGAATGAAACAAGGTCCGCGTGCCTACACCAATGTCAGAATTTTCTTAGTTATTTATGTCCATATTCTATTCTATAATACTTTTAAAACAAAGTGTCGGCTTGTATTCATGAAACTCTGTATGTATGTCTGTCTCTTGCCTAGGATCTTTGGAATCGCTTAACTTATTTCGATTGAGTTTTTTTAATTTGTAGAATATTTATACAGGTAGGTTTTTTCATATAATCCATATGTTGTCTCATCAGTGAGCTAAGCAGTGTCTAGAAGTGTTTAAAAAACCAACTGCAGGTGTCGTTTTTGCATCTTAAATTTGTATCAATTCAAATATATTTACTTTTAATGCATACGTCTTCTTTTTAAGAGCCCTTGGCAACAATGTGTTTGGAAAGAACAAGAAATGAATTCTAAATCTCCTTGGCAACGACTGTTTTGGAATATAAGCAAACATGAATAATTCCTTACATATAATTTGATAATCCTATTTACAGTAATAGAAATTCTAAGAAAATTACTGAACAGATTTTGACAAACGAACACTCAATTTAAAAGTTAGGTAAGGCTCCAGGATGTCGGCAAAAATAGTATATTCTAACTAAAACTCAATTTTCTCCGCGAATATCTAGCTTTTCATTATTTGTTTATATCACCATGTAAATCTTGATTAATTCATTGTTGTAAATCTATAAATAAAATATTTCTCTTTGGTTAAAAAACAACAACTCATTTTTAACTCTTAAGGTGCGTGTATACCACAGCAACATTGTTGGCATCAATTAATTCTATGAATGTTGACATTATTTGTCTTCAACAAGATGTCCAGACCAAATAAATACTGTCGGCAGGACACAGTTTGATTTTTATAAGAGCAAACGTTTAGGATTTCTGTGAAAGTTACTAGATTCCCAGAATTCATTGTGATTGTGAATGCGGAAAATTAGTTTTTGTGAAATATAAATATTTATGTGATTGGGGGCCTCGATAAGTGGGAGCCTGGGTAAAACTGCCCCATTTGCCCCCTTCAGTCAGTGCTGAACACAGCCTTACTCTCTCAGCGGCCGAATCCGTCATTTAGAGAAAAATGTAGGCGTTGTACCCTGGATCTTGAGATCATTATTATTATTATTATTATTATTATTATTATTATTATTATTATTATTATTATCACTATCATCACCGCGTCTTACTACCCGTTCGGGTTATACGCACTTACACTAAAATGTAATGGTAGGGTGATTGTGAGATGAACTGGAGGACCTACAGTTTAACGTGGGATCCGAACCACGGTGAAGGTCTGGCATTCCACACATTCACAAGCTGTGATTAATACACGTCTTGTCATTAGGTGAAGGAAGGGTTTGGCAATCAGATAAATCTGTGTCGGGACCGAGGATTGAACCCCGGACTCCCAACACAGAAGTCCAACACCTTACCCCTAGACCGCCATGTCACCCTAATTAATTAATTAGTTTATGATTCAATAATTTATTGGGATTCATATGTATTTTTTAAAGCACGTTATAAATCAATTATTATAAATTATTTAAAACCTAATGCTTTTTTACATTTTGATATGTAGGCTACGTGATTACCTGTGTTGGTAGCTTCTAAACGAATATATATACATAAAGCTGAAAGTGTACAAGTATAATAAGGAAAAAGTTATGTTATAAAACTGCTTTTTCTTTTGATTTTGATAGAAAATTACGAATCCGAAGATTTAAATCGTGTGAATAATGGTTTGATGGTAAAAAGCTATTCAATACTATTTCTTATCACCTCTCAGTATGTACTGATTATTTTAGTTGTGATTTGTTTACTACCGGTCCAAGTGACTTTCAGCTAGTAGGAAATAAAAACCTCTGATCTTAAGTGGAGTGAAGAAGCAAGACATTATATTTGAAAAAGGATAATATCTTGAGAATGTAAATGATTAGATGTGTCTTACTTTTAAAAACCTTAATTTTATTATTCTATTACTTGTGTTCCCGTATTTATAATTGCTATGTTCATCCATTAAAATTAAAATGGATATTTATAAAATTATACAATGTAACTTCCCGATAGGTTCTTTAAATTGAAAAATGGCACCTGGACACGGGAATTGAACCCGGGACCTTTGGCTTAGTACGTCAATTCTGTGGCCACTGAGCTATCCAAGAAGTGTCCCGTGCATAGGGACGGGTCAAATATAAGAATTGGGGGTAACTATATCATTTAAGTAATTAGTGTGCTAAATTTAAGATTTGTACCTTATCGGGGTGTTAGAGAAAAACTTAGGACATGCACAGACAGACTTAACATATTATTGTATAAAAGTTACAGCCATATGAATGGGATAGCTGATATGTATTAATTATTATACATTTAATAGTAATAAACAGGATTGAGGTGTAAACATTATTTTCCACCTCATTCCTATTTTGTAGGTTGAAATATTTGAATCGAGTTGGTTGACTCCTTCCATGTAGCGGTTGTATTATCTTACTACATTAGGCTAAAGAGTCTCTATTAGTCTATGTACTGCAGAAAAATAACGCTTCACCAGTGACATTGTAAACACAGAATAATTAATGTAATTCCGCCTAACAGCACATATATTTTGTTTTACGTCAACGCAAGCATCCAATTTATTTTATTTTGTAAATAATATTTGTAGTTTATCCAGTATATGTTATATTTCCAACATGGTTTTCCACCCTCCCTCCACGCAAATGCGGGTTCACTTCCTCTAAATTCGACCTTCCCAATTCCTAAACCATTAGCGTAATTAGTACATAAGCGTATAACCCAAGCGGCTAGTAAGACGTGGTGCTGAATAATTACAATTCTACTAAGCTATCCCATAGGGAACAGCACGATATTTTAGAGCATTCCCCTCATCCCTAGATCCCATGAGGCAGCTTGTAAATAGTCATTATGTTTGTGTGGACTTCTGAGTAAATCCGCGCGCATGTGCATTTTAATTTGTTGGGACGCGTGACTCGCTCGTTTGTGACTAGTGATGTGGGCTAAAGATTACGACTAGTGTATTCTAATTAGTGTATCGCAGGTGCTCCGAAAATGGGGGCGCGCTTACAGGAAATAATTGTTAAAATAAGCTAATAATTGAAGTCATTTTTTATTATATTGCGATCCCTTTTCCTAAGCCTTGATTAGTGGTGTGTGTAACAATTTTTTTATAGCTACAGTAGCCCCATGGCTTCTTTGGTGCTGACTGACAGTTCACAGCTGACTTCTGACAGTCAACATTTAGGTATTATCATATGGTTTGGCGTAGGGATACATAATTTGGTCCGGTAGCTTTTCAAAGCCGTCAGCTGTCAGCTGTGAGCTGTCAGCTATGAGCTGTCAGTCAGCACCAAAGAAGCCATAGGGCTACTGTAGATAGTATTTAGTTATGAATTGCATCTATAATGATTGATTGAATCAATATTATAATTAAGATCAATAAAAAATTAAACATGTATATCATTTTTTAAATAAATATGTATCCAAAATTAAAAACAATTAGACAACGTTTGAATATTGTCAACAATGAAGTAACCTCTAAACACGAACTCAAATGAAATGAAATAGTTATAAAAACCACTCACATATACCAGGACAATATAGGGAATTATTTAAAATTATCGTCTCATTTGAGTATTCGACGAATATTTTCGGAAAATAATATAAGTAGAAATAGTTGTTATTGGAACCAAGATATAGGACCTATTAGACGCAAGTGAACCCAAGTTGGAAGTGGTGCTTGGAAGTATTTTCATGTAGAGCCACGGGTTCAGACCAGGGGCAGGTCTACATGGACAGTTAACGTGTGCTTCGAGTCTTTCTCGTTTCTTGAATAGCTGTGTATGAATTCACCTAGTATGAAGAGTATAGCTTTTATAATAAAACTCGAAAACTCACCGCACTCTATACGTTCGAACCCAAAACCACTGCCCCCCACCTTATTAGGGCCATTCCTGACAGAACTCAGAATTAAGAGGTGTAGACAGTGACAGTTTTTTTTTAATTTTAGAGGCGCGAAGTGTGATAAATAAACTAAAGTTTCGAAAACAAAAATGGCATTATGTTTATTTTGTAAATTAAACGTTAACACATTTTAATCAACTTTCCAATTTGATGGCGTATTACTCTTGTAACAAAGTATATGGGAAGGATGAGCTTGATTCTATTCGTTCTAGATGCGAGGTAGAAGTGGTCATATTTCACAAGTTTTTGCAATAGGGGTATGGGGATGTTTTAAACAATGAAAAATATAAGCTGACGTCATAGAGTCGTCACAAACAATAAAAATTAATTAGATTGATCAAAATTATTGTGAAATGAAAATCTATTTCATTACAACAGGTACAGAGAAAACACCAGATAGCCAAATGAATCTTATAATCTAAAATTTTTCAGAGTGTGTTGGGAAAAGGGGTTTGGAGTTTGGGGGAACTTCAAAATGTATAAAACTAATAGAAAAAATAAAATAAAACTGCATCTCAGTGTGGTACTCCTAATAACTATAAAAGTCTGAAAATTGTAACTCCAGGAAATGAGGGGGAAGTTGGAAGGGGTGGTTATATAAAAACTTTTTGGTGTAGTAGAAGTAAAACTCCAAATAAGTCTTAAAATTTGAAATTTATAAGTGCAAGTTAGAGAAATTGGGGAGGAGTGGGGGTGGAGGGTTAACGGTGGTTTAATTTCCCAAAACTAATTGAAAAAATCTACTTCTCCCGGGAGACGATCGACATTTGTCAGATGAATATAAGGACAACCTAAAACAGTATAAAGGTATGGAAATTATTAACATTTAAAATGAAAAAGCAAACAATAGGGAGGGTGGTTTCCCTTAGAATTTTCAAAGCTAATATAAACAACACTTGTTGCGAGAGGAGAGGGGGAGACTGCTTGAAAATTTGAACTATGTATGTAGGTAAATAGACCTTCACAGATAGCCAAATGATGTCTGAACAATGACTATATGGAATTTCTAAATAGAAGCCCGGGAAATGAAAGATCTTAAAATGTACACAACTAATAGACAACATTATTTTCGCTATGCTCAGAATCGAAACTTGGTAGGCACGTAAACAATACCACATAAGATAGCCAAATAAGTCCTAAAATTTTAAATTGGTAATGTGGGAACTGAAAAAAGAGGAAGGATGGGGTGGTCGTAACTTTACATATTTTAAAAATAATTAAAGCTATTACTTGGCACGGGAGAAAATTTAAATTAACCACATACCATAAAAGTTGTAAAGTTTGTAATTTAAAAATCAGATGCTGGGGCTAAAATTGTCCTAGCCCAACTCCCCAAATCTTCTTGCTCATTCAATGGCATACAGGTACTATACATTCAATTCCAGACTACCTTGAACGCTTATGTATTAATAAAACGGGTTTTAATTTAATTTTAACTAGCAAAGCCGAGTGCAAATTGCGCGAAATTTGCGTAAAAATTGTTAGAATTCTGGTTAGTTATTTTGTAATTTAGTATTATTAATACTGTATACTTACTGCATATCGTAGGTATCTTATCTTACGTATCTTAACACTCTTAATATTCTCGATGATGGCAGTGGTGTGGAGTCCACTCTTTGTAACCATCATGCGAAGTATCACAAGCAAGACCTGCAGTTTAAAGGTTAGCAACACGGAACTGTATTGAGCTCAGAAGTGAAGAGCTGCAGAAGATTCTGGTAAATTGTTTTATTAGTACTGGTGCTAGTGCATCTGTAGCTCCAAAGGAGTATTTGTGTTTCTTCTGTGGTGGACCTGCTTCTACTTCCCGTCTATTGCATGATGACTTTCGAAGCTAACGATCGTGTGAGGGAGTGTGCACACAATCTCCAAGATTGGGAGCTATTGGCCAAGTGATGTGCAGGTGATTTAATAGCCATCGAGGTAAAATATCACCGGGAATGTTTGTCTAATTTGTAAAAAAACTGAGCGACGAGTTAGAAAAGAAGCTATACAACATAGGGCAAGTACGCATTTTTGCTCGGGCTTTCGCAGAGTTTATCACCCTTATACAATCGAGCATTGAGGATGGAAATGTACAACCTGGGACCCCTATCTCAATTGGCACACGCGCTACCGACTGTCTTGGACTCGGCAGTAAATTAAGCTAGGATTCGAGCCCCAACCTGATTACTAGCAGCGTCAAAGTGTAATTAAAGTATTATACGCCTTAGACAGAACGACCACCACTGTGGTTCACCCCCCAAAAAAAAAATTATGGCATGGTAGATTGTTGCTTTACATAAAATATATTTTCAAATATTTAACAATCTTGGCATTTGCAACAAAATCCAGCCTATTGAACCACAGTAAGTCCTGCTATAACGTTGTCTATTACAACTTTGTTTAGTTAAAACGTTGTTAATAGTCTCTGACCCTCGTTTTACTTAACGTTGTCCCTGACTGGTTACAGTGTTGTTTTTCATCCGATTAAATCAAGCATCAAGTGTGAATCGTTTATCAAACACCTGATAAGAGTCATGCAGACACCGCCACGAGGTGCGTTAACTTGGAGTAGGCCTACCACTTTCAAATTTTGAACTTTTTTCAATGCCAACGTTTGTACTAGTTTTATACCTTTTGTATCAGAACAGAAAGTTTTGTATCCCCAACATTTTGAGTAATTGCTATATAAATATTGCCACTCCAAATTAGAAATTATAAATTTGAACGTTTTTTAATGCCAACGTTTTGTAATAATTTTGTACCGCTTTGTAGCATAAATTTGGTTTGCGTATAATATCTCACCAGATTAATCAAGGTTTATAAAGTATAATTTAATTAATGTACTACCTCAGGGGCGGATCCAAATAATTTTCATAGGGAGGTGTGGGGGTGTCATAATTATAAATAACAGTTACTTACAATGGTAGAGTTCTGTTTAAAGCCATTGAATAGTTTCTCATTCATATTTGCTCTTATATATGTTTTAAATAGTGGTCTTCCTCTTAAATTTTTAAAAATCAGTTAGTTTATATTACAAACTATTTAGGGTGGTCCTCCTTCAACAATTTTTTTGTAAAATTGATCACTCTATAAGCTATAGTAGTCTTCGTCTTGATTTTTAAAAATAAATAGATTCTTTTATAGAACTAAGCCATATAAAGTGTTTCTCACCTAGAAATTTTTCAAATTTGGATGGACCTCTAAGCTATTTGGAGTGATCCTCATTTTAATTTTTTATGATAATTGAGTGGCCACGTTGTTATGATAATTACCCAAAATGGATGAGGGTAAAAAACTTTATATTTGTGGTACAAAACTACTACAAAATGTTGTCATCGAAAAACTTCAAAATTCAAAAGTATTAACCTCAGCATTAACTTTGAGTGACCACTTTGATATTATAATTACTCAAAATGGGTGGGGGTGCAATAATTTGGGTTATGGTACAAAACAAATACAAAAAGTTGGCATCGAAAAGAGCTCAAAATTCTAAAGATGTAAACGCCTCTTAATTTGGAGTGGCCATTTTGATATGCATAATAGGCCTACTCAAAATGGGTGGGGGTACAAAACTAGTACAAAATGTTGGCATCGAAAAAAATTCAAAATTGTAGAGTGGTACTCAAAGCTAATGGACCTCCCCGTCACGCACCCTTTCCTCCCTCTCTAACAGACTTTCCAAGTCATTGTTGTACAGAGCTGTACGACGCTCCCCAAGACCGGACGGTGTAAGTCGAGTTACAAACATCGTAAGAAAATTGGGGTATATACCAGTTTGCTAGTAACGGGGAGGTTGGGCTTCGATTACAGGCTGGGGGGGGGGGGCACAAAGAATGTTTGAAAACGTTTTCCAATCTACTTCAATGTGTTATTGAAAGACGCTTATTGTCAGTAATCCTAACATATTGTGTCACAACAATACGACGATAGCAACAAAGAATGCATTTATTGGCGAGGTCTTCGTGTCGTCAATGTTAGATCACTCAACCATACTGGGTCGACTAAAGAATTACAAATATCATACATTATAAAGCAAATTTAAATGCTTTTACAATCATAAACAAATACAAATGGTAGTTAGTATGTATATTATAAATTAGGTATTTTTGTTGTACTTTATTAATTATTTTCTCTTTCTACCATATATGAAGAGTTTTAATCACTACTAAAAAGTTAAAACCATAAACTGAAACTTTAGTTATTCAAACTTCCCTACTGGTTGACTGGAATGTGTGTTATTGTGAAAAGATATACCTCAGTTTTATCTTCTGTGGTGCTGACTGACAGCTCACAGCTGACTTCTGACGGCTTTGAAAAGCTACCAGACCAAATTATGTATCCCTACGCCGAACCATATGATCTGCAAAAAACATGTCTTTAGCAGTTGTCACTTCTGACAGTAAAAATTTAGGTATATACCTAAATGTTGACTGTCAGAAGTCAGCTGTGAACTGTCAGTCAGCACCAAATAAGCTGTAACCTGGGTGTACTAGCGCTTTCTAGCTTCTTAACTGATCACAGGAACTAAAGTGCAGTGAGACCTGTATTCTCTAGAGCAGTGGTTCTGAAAAATGTTACTCTGTGACATCCTTTACATCCAAGTGAGGAAGTCGCGCCACGACCCCTCTATCCCCCACTACCCTTCCAGTGTTGTATGATTTTAATAAATATATGTTTAGACTAATAAAAATTAAAAATCATTCGAATTAAAACAGTTTTTATATAAATAAATTCAACATCTGACACAACACAAAAGAATCATAGCTCTTTAACATTAGCATTTATAGCCCATTTTTATAATTCATATCATGATGCCATTGACTTTTGTTTTTAATTAATCACTTGTCCAATGTTTGGTGATGTAACGTGGCTCAAGTAATGGTGATACTTTGTGTGATTGATTTGATTATTTTTAAACCCAAAGTGTATCCAAACAAGGAGTAATTTAAGAAAGAGAAACTCTCAACTCTTTGGTGACATCTAGTCTCGCACGATATCTACCTCTTATAGACGCCAGAGCTGAAAATACAGTTTCACACATTATGTTGCTCTCTTAAAAATACAGTTAACATAAATATATTTTTCTGTAACTTGGTTAGATCGAGTTAATAACAAATAATTCAATGTCACAATAATTTCTTGCGCCCCCCTTTAGCAACTATCGCGCTCGCCCTTGGGGGTTGCGCCCCACACTTTGATAACCACTGCTTTAGACTTTGGTAAATAGTTACACCAAGGAAGACTAGATGTATTTAGTAAACGATAGTATATACTATTTAACTAAATAGGACACACGCTGCCCTCTATTAACATCACAATACATCATAGCGAATGTTTTCGAACAAAACTTAGACACAGAACATTTATTTAAAGTCATTTGGCTTAAAAGTCAGTTCACCTAAAAGTAATTTGGCCTAAAATTTATTTCGAATAAAAAAGTTAGTGTAGTTAAGTTTGACAAAAGTCATTTAGCCTAAAAGTCATTTGGCCTAAAAGTCATTTGGCCTAAAAGTCATTTGGCCTAGATGTCATTTGGTCTAAAAGTCATTTGGCCTGAAAGTTATTTGGCCTAAAGTTTAGGCCAAACGACTTCTAGGCCAACTGACGAGTACTCAAAGATGCTGCTCAGGGGAGGGAAATGAGTGAAGACTGTGGTAAAAAAGGAAATGTTATATATTTATATTTTTATTATTATTATTATTTTATTTATTATTATTCTGTCCATACGAATGAATCTAATTTAATTTATAATAATATATATAATGTTGGGCGCCAACTACCAACCACTTTTATTTTGTAAGGTAGGTAGATTTTATTATTAAATAAATTTATTCCCATAAACTGCTCAGGGGTAAGACGAAAACCCTTTCTCTCAAGACCCCTGGACTTTACCTAAAGTTTTAACTCAAGTTGGACACTTACAACCGAAGACTTCCTGAAGCAGATTATTATTCTTGCCCTGAAAATCCAATCTACTGAGAATATCTATACATGGGATGCAACTTAAAAAAAAAATACAATGTACATTGATGTAATATATAAAAAAATGACACAATTAAATTTAAAGGGTGATTGTAATTATTGTTGTAAATGATATCCTTAAATAAACCCTACCTAGTAAGGCATGCCTCCTATGTTATAAAATTAATAGAAGTATTGTTGAGCAACACTTGAAAATTTGAAACTCTTACTTGAATTGTGAGGATAATATATATATATAGTTATTGACACAGGAATATTTCTTTAAATAAAATAGCAGGATTTTAACAAAAAAAAGAATTATCCTTTATAATATGTAAAAATAATGTTATGATTCTTTAATAAACAAAAATATTGTTCTGAGGTTGACAAACTGTAATATTTATGGTTTGAAAACTGAAGTTATTTACCCTTCTTTAATAATTTTAGGTAATGGCCTATAGTCAATCATTTAAACACTGAACAGGATGATTAGAGATGAATTTAATATCACCCAAAAATGTCCGATCTATTGCGAATGTTGACCCAAGGCTCCGGCAACAATTAAATTCTAACAAAATCTTCCTTATAAACTTGCACTTGACCTTCCTCAAAGGTTAATCCTTACTTTTAGTAAAGTTGTGGCTAATGAAAATTACAATCAACCATAGCAAAATATCATTAAAGGATCCCCAGATCGGGTCCTTCCTTACGCTTCCCAAAACAATTTTCGAGTCAACCAACAAAAACTTTAACAAAACACAAACATGTTCTTTTTGTTTTTAAATAAACAATCTCCGGCCTAGGAGAAAATATAGTCGCCGAGATTTATAACAAAGAATAAAACAAACAATCTTAACTATTTAAATATTGAAAGTATTACTATAATGATAACTAAACATTATAATTTGGACATATGAACATAAGTCATATTCAAAATTTATTTAAATTTGGCACCAAAAAACCAAAAGAGAATAATAATCTCTTCCGCTAGGGCAATTATTTCTACAAATGACAGCCAGATGTTATAAGCGTCCAAGAACATAAAATAAATTAAGATCATAACAGTTCCGAAATAAACCACTCTCTAAAGCAGATAGCGTTAAAATCACCTACCAACAAAAATAATAAACATGGTGGGTTGGCAGTTTATGAATCAAAATAAAGAAAGATGATTTAATATAGTGAAATAAAGGTAAGTAGATTATATGTATAGTATATATTTTAATTGTAAATGAATAAATAATGAATATTCGAAACTTTAGGAGTTGTGAATGAAATTTAAAACAAATAAACAGTAAAATTGTCAACGTTATTATATGATTGAAGAATTGAGTCAACTGAATATTAAATTTATATTATAAGTAATACTTTTAAAAAAAATAACATCACAACACGATATTGAAACAACAATCTTGTAACAATACCAACCTCTCGGGTGAGAATTGAGAACGCCAGTCAACCTCGTTGGCAATGAGTAGAACTAACATTAGTTGCATTCATTACTTAGTTGTTTTAAAACCTCTCCTTGTTTCTTGGTAGCAAGGACAGTCAACCCTGTCTATAATAGGTACAGTCAACACAACAAACCATATATACAACTATAATCAATATAACAATGATAAATTACCGCTCTTTAATAAAATAAACGACTAGAGATAAATTTCAAAACTAATTTAATTAGGAATGGTGATATTATGTACAACAAAATATGTGGAGTGCCAGGCCTCCACCGTGGTTCGGATCCCACGTTAAACTGTAGGTCCTCCATTTCATCTCACAATCACCCTATCATTTCACATTAGCGTAAGTGCATACAACCCGAACGGTTAGTAAGAAGCGGTAATAATAATAATAATAATAATAATAATAATAATAATAATAATAATAATAATAATAATAATAATAATAGAAGTATTAATATTAATAATAATAAAAATAATAATAATGCTAATAATAATACTACTACTACTAATAATAATAATAGTAGTAGTAGTAGTAGTAGTAGTAGTATTAATATTAATAATTATAATAATAATAATTATTATTATTATTATACAAAATGAGATTAAATAAACTATCAAAGTATGAACAATTTCTCAGTTATTGTGTATAACTAAACAAAATATGTAGCTATGAGCCATAAAAGGCAGTTCAAAGTCACTTGGACCCATTTATAGCTCGTGAGTTGTGATAATAAATACAATACATTATATCAATTTATTGTTAACAGACAACTGCAGCCACTGAAACTGCCAGTTTTATCTATATTTTAGTCCAACACATTAATGTGTGACAGATGAGACATTACAACATGCAAATAGATTTATTTTAACGAAAAAGGTAAACTAAACGCGATCATTACAAATTTTCTATGCGCAAATTAAAATACTATAAAGCCACATGGCTGACACACTCACTCACTCACTCACCGACATTAATGTTTACCCACTTCCAGATGAGCTAGAAGCTTGAAATTTGGCAAACTTATAGCTTCTAGCCTGTAACCGACGGGAAAATTAAAAAAGTTAAATATTTTAATTTCAACCCCTGAAAAAAAATTCAAAATGGTGGAGCAACTTTAAAGTCTGTGCGGACCTTTCTTTGGAGGTCTCTCGTAGCTAAACGGTAAGACCTATCAAAAAACGGATTGCACCAGCAGCCACGGATTTGACAAGATCCACAAGTTTGGTCATATTACTTTTTGTCGTATCTCCATCGGTTATACCTTAGATAGAGCTAGATTTTTAGATTTTAGGTAAATTTTGCACATTTTCCACACATTTTTAAATATTATGACACACTTATGTGACAGCTATAATCATAAAATTTGGCAGGCATATTGGCACAACTAATTTCCACAAGATTGTCAAATTTGATGATTCTAGCTGCCCTATAAATATGTATAAGCTAAAATAATTTGTGAAAAATACAATACACTTCCGGTAACTTTGTTACGTTCAAAACAACGGTGGAATTACATTAGTTTATATCCACTTGCAAAGAGAATTCACTGGGCGAGCAAAGCGAGTATAGCAATATATATTGGTAAGCAGCTCATACAGTAATTTAAAACCAATCAGCTTAATGTTACTTAGAATTATTACTATTTAGAAAACGTCGTATATTACATGTTATTAAACCAAACTTTAAAGTATCGCCACAGCTGTAACCAACTTTGGAGATTTAAAATTAATTAAAGTTTTTAATAATTTTCAACTCAAGGAGCCACATAGAGCTAAAAGGTTTCCACTTACATTTTTCGCTTGTACGCAGAATAAATTGCCGATTTCTATACTTTTGAGCCGTTGAAAAGAAATGATATAAAATATATTAAAAGAAACCTGATAACGAGTTATGACTTCAATAAACAGTTGTAAGTAAGATGTTCTATTTGGTCAAATGAAACATTATATATTCCAAAACATGACAAGTAAAGATGAGTAATAGCTTATATAGTTGTAAGTGGCGAGTCGGAGCGTTTTGCCAGGGTAAGCAGAGCTCGTTATACTGTACCTGTGATATGTTCTCCCCCACTCTGTCCCCATTTGACCAACCATACATAGGCTATGCTGTAAGGTACATACCTCACATGGGGATGTTTGTTCGTTGATATCTGACCAATGAGTGTCCTAAATATCTCACATGAGGATGTTTGTTCGTTGATACCTGACCAATGAGTGTCTTACATACCTCACATGAGGATGTTTGTTTGTTGATACCTGACCAATGAGTGTCCAACATACCTCACATGGGGATGTATGTTCGTTGATATCTGACCAATGAGTGTTCTACGCACCTCACATGGGAATGTATGTTCGTTGATATCTGACCAATGAATGTTCTACATACCTCCCATGGGAATGTATGTTCGTTGATACATGACCAATGAGTGTCCTAGATACCTCACATGGGAATGTATGTTCGTTGATATCTGACCAATGAGTGTTCTACATATCTCACATGGGAATGTATGTTCGTTGATATCTGACCAATGAGTGTTCTACGCACCTCACATGGGAATGTATGTTCGTTGATATCTGACCAATTTCACATGTCAATGTATGTTCGTTGATACCTGACCAATGAGTGTTCTTCATACCTCACATGTCAATGTATGTTCGTTGATACCTGACCAATGAGTGTTATACATATCTTACATGGGAATGTATGTTCGTTATTACCTGACCAATGAGTGTTCTACTGACTGATGAGAATAATTCACAGGTACAGTTTAGATAAGCCCTGCTTACCCTGGCAACATTCCACGACACGACACTGATGGCAGCAGACCAGCTGCATTAACCACCCTTAATACCGCTATCAGTTTCTTGTAATAATTCTGGAAAAATCACACCCACGTGTATTTTAACCCGGATCCTCCAACGTTGCACACCAACCGCTTCCCAAGCACAGCTTATACGACTTTAAACATTCTACATGTCCTTAAAGGTAATAAACTTACCTTTCTTGATTCCGCTATGGTGTAGTTTAATAAGATAGGACCATATTATAATCAGTCAAGGTAAGCCGCTACCTTTCAGAGTAAATAATGTGTAAAACCTGGTACTTTGTTTTTATTCCAATTTCATACAATATATGAAAGTTGTTCCGTGGCGCGCAAGTTGAGACGAGTAATGTGTTCCTGATTGGCAAATCACGACTTTAATCCTTCGCTCGGGTGCTTTTTTAAATTACACACAGCTTGTTTCGACAATACTTCTTGTTGAAAATTTCTTCAAGGGTAGAACATAGACAATTACAGCAATAACAAGGCGACATTAATAATATCACTGTGGATTATCACACAAGGACAGGAAAGTTTCGAATTTAGGTAAGTATTTTTGCTGGTTTTTTTTAGCATGGAATAGTTTTGGTAAAAAATTAATAAACTATTGCTCCTTTTGATGTATTCAGTTTAATATCTTACACTTGGTGATATTAACAGTTGTTGAATATCTACCATAAGCATGGCAGAGTTTGATTATACACTTTTTAAATAAAGCGTTAATGTATTGCTCAAAAGCCACACATATTCGAGAACTGTTGATATCACTATATTAAAAATATTAAATTAACCGCATTTACTAGAACAATATTTTATTTATTTTCGAACCAGATGATACTGCGTGGTGTGGTTTCCCTGAGACTACTTTTAATAAACAATGGGATTGAAACCAGTGAAACCATTTTACAATTATTTTTTTTAAATTACAAAATTGTAAAATAATTATTTTAAAATGAAAAAAAAAACGATTTTACTGATGTCAATTGAATTATAGATCTAGTCTACAGAAAAGGCAGAGTTTGACACTTTTTGTGGTTGTAGCGATATCTTGTATCCAGTTTCCAGTTAATCGATCGTAAGTTTCACTGTTGTCTTCCACATAATAGCTCGTGTTAAGCTCGCCCCACGTCTTCTGAACAAGTCTCTAGTAAGATCTAACTGCAGACCTCTGATGAAGGCGGGACTCGGCATTAAAATAATAAAATAACCGAACAAACAAAATTATAGACCAAAGATTATCGGATATAATCAGGAGATGGGAGGAGTTGGGGTTATTGTGATTGTATTGAAGATGGAACAAAGGTCGCAGACATAATCAGAAGTCGGAAGGAGTTGGGGTTATTGTGATTGTATTGAAGATAGAACAAAGATCGCAGACATAATCAGGAGTCGGAAGGAGCTTGGAGGAGCCGGGGGGAACTTGCACCGTATTTTATGACCCTCCGGTTTGTCTGCACTTGATTGCACTGATAAGGTAGATATGGGGAAGTTAAAATTTGACCCTCATTTGCCTGGAAGGAGAGTGGGAAACCATTTAGGAAAAACTACATACTCTCAGTACATCCAGCCGGGATTCAAACATCAACTTCTCAGTCAAACCAGAATATTTACACATTACGCAGGCAAACCCACATCGGTGGACACGCGGTCTGAGTGTCAAGCTCATTTAGTCTGATATACTGAGGTGGTTGAGGTTTGAATCTTGGCCGGATGTAATGAGGATTGTTTCACAAAAATGCGGGTACAGTTCCTCTAAATTCAGTCTTCCTCTCCACTTCCCCGTTAGCGTAATTAGCATGCGTACAGCCCGAAAGGGAAGTGAGACCCTATTATACAAGCTTGACGTTTAGTTCGCGTGTCCCCCGATGGGATTTGTGTTACTTAACTGATTTTACAATGTCGTTTATGTAACCTATGTAATTACGTCCTATAGTTAATATAGTTAAAACTCAATGATTAAGTGATTAATATCTATTTCTAGTTACATATTAATTTCCTCCCCTTCTTTTCTTTCAAAACTGTTTCTGGAATGCGTTATTCTTGCGCACGCATACTTTCTAAACCAGGGGTATTACACCTTTTACCATAATCCTCAACCTTGTACCCCAAACCTCTGACTTGTACCCCCAGCCTCAACCTTGTACCCCAAGCCTCAATCATGACTCCAAGCCTCAACCTTCTACCCCAACCCTCAAACTTCTACCCCAAGCCTCAACCTTGTATCCCAAGCCTCAAACTTCTTACCCCAAGCCTCAACCTTGTATCCTAAGCCTCACCCTTGACCCCTGCCTCAACCTTGTACCCCAAGCCTCAACCTTGATCCCAAGTCTCAAACTTATACCCTAAGCCTCAACCTTGACCCCAAGCCTCAACCGTGTACCCTAAGTCTCAACCTTGTACCTCAAGCCTCAACCTTGTACCTCAAGCCTCAACTTTGTACCCCAAGCCTCAAACTTGTACCCCAAGCCTCAAACTTGTACCCCAAACCTCAACCTTGTACCCCAAGCCTCAATCTTGTACCCCAATCCTCAACCTTGTACCTCAAGCATCAACCTTGTACCCTAAGCCTCACCCTTGACCCCAGCCTCAACCTTGTACCCCAAGCCTCAACCTTGTACCCCAAGCCTCAACCTTGTACCCTAAGTCTCAACCTTGTACCTCAAGTTTCAACCTTAAACCCCAAGCCTCAACCTTGTACCCCAAGCTGCTGGTGCATAGAGCAGAAGCCCAGATATAAGCGAGGTCCACAGGAGATAGCACTAGGGCCTCTCCAAACTGTTGCAATACAAACATAACTAACTACATTTGTGGCTACGTGGCTCTTAAGGTGCGTTTAGACGGGAAATTAAAATTGCACATTGCCGAAATTATTTCCCAAATATATGGCTGTGCAATATTGCCGTCAATAAAAGTGCAGCTTGTGGCTGTGCAATGTTTCCGGTCAGTATTTCTGAGCAATGTTTGCAGCCACACATTGCCGTATGATTGCATGTTTACACGATGACAGACTGGCCAAGATGGATGATAGGCCTACTGTACTTGTGTCTGCAGCATTTATCCTGCTTCATAACCTCGGCAAAACACACACAAAAAAACACGAGATATGTGGATGCGGTCGTTATTTTTTTTTAGCAAACTTGAAACAACAAATAATTTAACTTTTTTGATAGTCAGACATTGCCAAAGTCCCGAGCGAGCCCGATTTATTTAACCCTGGAATTAATACTATACAGTTAACTGTTCAAAAATTTTTACAAGAATGTCAAAAAGTTATTTTGAGTTTTTATTGAATATAATTGGCATAAATCATTGTTATAATCACAATGACAGGTAAAATTACGACACAAACCAAAGTTCGTGTAGTAGTTGTGAACTGCGCAGTGAATGGAGGGTCGAGCAGCGTGAGAGAGAGGTACTTTTCAGAGAGGCAGACAGACATAAACATGGCTGAGCCATTCAAAATGTTTTCCAATGGAGGTGGACAACACCGGCAACACACGAGCAACTAACTGCAATAGTCAACAAATACCGGCAACACACGAGCAACTAACTGTGATAGTCAACAAATACCGGCAACACACGAGCAACTAACTGTGATAGTCAACCAATACCGGCAACACACGAGCAACTAACTGCAATAGTCAACAAATACCGGCAACACACGAGCAACTAACTGTGATAGTCAACCAATACCGGCAACACACGAGCAACTAACTGTGATAGTCAACAAATACCGGCAACACACGAGCAACTAACTGTGATAGTCAACCAATACCGGCAACACACGAGCAACTAACTGCAATAGTCAACAAATACCGGCAACACACGAGCAACTAACTGTGATAGTCAACCAATACCGGCAACACACGAGCAACTAACTGTGATAGTCAACAAATACCGGCAACACACGAGCAACTAACTGTGATAGTCAACCAATACCGGCAACACACGAGCAACTAACTGCAATAGTCAACAAATACCGGCAACACACGAGCAACTAACTGTGATAGTCAACCAATACCGGCAACACACGAGCAACTAACTGTGATAGTCAACAAATACCGGCAACACACGAGCAACTAACTGTGATAGTCAACCAATACCGGCAACACACGAGCAACTAACTGCAATAGTCAACAAATACCGGCAACACACGAGCAACTAACTGCGATAGTTAACAAATACCGGCAACACACGAGCAACTAACTGCAATAGTTAACAAATACCGGCAACACACGAGCAACTAACTGCGATAGTCAACAATTACCGGCAACACACGAGCAACAAACTGCGATAGTCAACCAATACCGGCTACATTGCCGGGTCATACTGCGATATTTCGATACATGCCTGTAATATTGTCAGCCACATACCGGCTAAATAATTGCAGCAACACATTGCAGTAAAATATGGCCCGTCTAAACGCACCTTTAAGAAAACATTATAGCTTACTATTTATATATATTTTTTAAATTCCTAACAAAATATCTCTTATCTACTAATGGCATATGCGGCGAACAAGTTTTTCTGACTGATTTCCAAAACATTAAACAACCCCCACAGAACAGAGAATATTTAGTGGCTACATATGAAACTATAAATATAATTTATTGTGATGGGAGCATTTCATTATTTAAATGTTATCTTATTGATCTTTTGACAGTTAATTTTGTAAATAAAAAAATGCCGAAACGTTGGAAATAAAAATATTTGTTTAATGTTGGGACCTACCATTTTTTTACAGCCCTGATGTATCCACAACTTTAAATTTAATCCTGATAATGCAAGTTATTCATATTCTTTAATCTGCATTTAAAACAAATAAAATCAATAACATTCAAAATGATGTGTAAAAATAATATTAGGTTTATATGAGAAAAATATACATGTCTATTAGCGCGTACCCCAGGTTGAACCCACGGTCTAATCTATCAAATAGAGCCGCACTTCTTGACTTCTGGTAGGAAATATAGCTCTAAAGCTTGAAATTACAAATATTTGTATTAGAGGCCCTGGCGAAACATGGAAGAGTTGGAAAAGAGCGTCTTTTATAGAGTTTGACACAGAATATTCTATAGAGTATTCTATAGAATGTGTTCCTATGTGTAGTTTATACAACGTGTTACTATGATTATTTTATAGAATGTGTTCCTAGGAGTATTATTAAATACAGGTTCGTAAGAGTATTTTATAGAACGGTTTACTACGAGTATTCTATAGGATGTGTTCCTATAAGTATTCTAAGGAACATGTTCTTATGAGTAATCTTTATACTCGTATTTCGTCAGTGGATTTAAACATAATTCAAACCTCAAACTCCCCACCCCATTCATCTTACAAACCAGACTAGATGAGACCGACGTGTTAGTGCGTGTGTCTAGTGTGTTGCGTAAAGGATCGTGTCTGGTGTCCTTGGAGGGGCAATATACTTTCCTCTGCGTCCGTGGGAGACGCAACACAACCTGTTCAGTAGAGATACAATAGTGTCGTTACTAGTGAGAGGAGCAACACGACAGTTCATAGGTAGCAACACGACAGTTCACAGGTAGGAGTAGTGTCGTTACTAGTGAGAGGAGCAAAACGACAGTTCACAGGTAGGAGTAGTGTCGTTACTAGTGAGAGGAGCAA